>CM077184.1:1105552-1183052 GCA_039654105.1 Coreius guichenoti
GGATCCAGAGATTAGAGTATTTACTCATTTCAAGTAAAATGTTAATAATAACATTAATACATATACAGAAATCCTTTAATTGCAGTAGCACACCGAGTTATTATTTTCTGACATAAAACTATAGTTCATTACGTACAATATTTTGATTGCCACTAGTATCTTACAATTACACATACGCACAAAGAACAAAAAAACTAGTATCTTACAATTACACATACGCACAAAGAACAAAAAATTTTTAAGACTGATATGAAAAAAACATAACACAAATTAAAAAAAAATCTGTTTAATTTAAATTTCTTTTTACACAAAATTAACTGTCTTCTTTAATGTTTTTCCTTTTGCTGACATTCTGTCATTCATCTTCCTCTATATTAATTGTCTATAAAAGCAAAACTCTTTAACCTTTGATTAAAAACAGTTCAGCAGATGATGAATCCAGTGTTTCTGGACATGAAGCAGTAATACTGTAGTCCAGCATCTGATCTCTAAAGAGCTTCATGGGTAAAGATGGCATCTAGATTACTGTTAAACAGCCTTCAGGTCTTTTATTTTCTACAATATTTGTGTAAAGTGTCTAATATCTGAGCTTTTCTCAAACTGTGAGGTGTTCTGAGCACAACATAGAGACAGTGCAGTCGAGCGATAGTGTCCCCCTGAACCATGTCATCCAGGGACAAAACATCATCTACTGAAAGAGAAAACATCCCAACATCACTATCAGCATCAGAGAAGCTCAGAGCAGCAGTAGTCAGCTGATGTCAGCAGATATTTTCAGCAGCTTCAACTCTGTTTGAGAGCTCAAGATTGCAGGCCATCTAACTGGACAGAAAGAGAGAGACCTGTGGTCAGTGTGTGATAGTGACGCTTGTTCTTACCGTTATAATGGAGAAACACATGAGAAAATGAACAAACTCTGAGCATATAGGACAGTGAAATCCTGCTAAAAATCTAAAATAATCATATTTTTCACATTTATTTTTTTCCTGTATTTGATAATGTATTTTTTATTTGCTCTCAGTAAACATTAGGAGCTCATTGCTCTAATAACATGGACCACACAAACCCCATCTACGATCCTGGTAGCAAATTCCACTGAAACATTATTAAGAAATGGAGGAGAAGATCTGAAGACCAAGAACATTTTCCACTGGAACTGCTTGTAAACTGGTCAGGATCACAAAACAAAAGGCTCAAATCACTGCTAAGGACCTGCAGGAAGATTGAACTGGCACAGGAGTCGAACTGCACCGGTATTGATTGAGTCGTCAGAGATGAGCATGAAGGGAGAGTGACGGAGAACTGGAGAAAGAAGTGATCAGAGAATTGTAATGGAGTAACAAGACTGTTGTTAATGATACCGTTATGTGTAAGAATGAGCTCTAGCTGTTTGCCTGCTTTGTTTGTCGCAGGGTTTACTTTCTTGTAAGGTCGAACGAGGCCAGAAGAGCTGGGAAATCAGGATAGACAACCAAAACCTGCCCAGTTTAGACAGGTGAGACCTGCTCTGATTGTGATGTCTCCCAAAATCACTCTTTCATATGCTATTTATGATCTGTATTGTATTCCATATTGCACTCTTTCTTTTAACATAATAAAGACAAATCAATATTTCATGTACAAAAAACAGGCGTGTATTACACATCTTTCACATGTTTCAGACAGGAACAGGTTCATGAAGGTGTTTACAATCCATTAGAGGTCAAAGTGGAAACAAATGAGGGGCTGCTTCTCTGCCGGACGTATAAGATGAACAATTTCAGACCCTTTCTACCTTCACCACAGTATAAAAAGGTACATTTGAGCTGTATTTCAGCATTAGTTTACAGACATCCAGAAATGACCTGCAGGAAACAGCAGTTTGTTGAAACATATTTACATTCACATTTATTCATTTAGCAGACGCTTTTATCCAAAGCGACTTACAATTGAGGAGTACAGGAAGCAATCCGTCATGAAGAGGCGAATAGTCACAAAAAGTGCCCGAAATACCAAGTTTTGGACATTGCTTAGAGTAGCATAAGCTAGAATAGGGAGGGAATAGAGATAAAAGAAAAAAAAGGAAAAAGGAGGGATTTTTAAAAAATTTTATGATGAGGTTAAGTGCTCGCGGAAGAGATGAGTTTTCAGCTTTCTTTTGAATGTTGTCAGTGATTCAGCATTCTGGATGGAGGTGGGGAGATCGTTCCACCAGCAAGGAACAGTGAATAAAAACGTTCTGGAGAGTGATTTCGTGCCTCTCTGTGGTGGTACCACGAGCCATCGCTACTTTGCTGAGCGAAGGCTTCTGGTGGGTATGTAGACTCGTAGGAGCGAGTCGAAGTATGTGGGTGCTGAGCCTGTGGTGGATCTGTAAGCAAGCGTCAACGCCTTGAACTTTATTCGAGCAGCGAGTGGTAGCCAGTGCAGAGAGATGAAGAGAGGTGTGACATGGGCCCTTTTGGGCTCGTTGAAGACAAGACGTGCCGCTGCGTTCTGAATCATTTGGAGCATTTTGACAGCACACGATGGAAGTCCAGTCAGAAATGCATTGCAGTAGTCAAGCCTAGAAATGACCAGGGCCTGGATGAGAAGCTGTGCATGCTCAGTTAGGAATGGTCCGATCTTCCTGATGTTGTGCAGCGCAAACCTGCATAACCGAGCTGTCTTTGAAACGTAGTCTTTAAGGATAGCTGGTCATCAAAGGTTACTCCAAGATTTCTGACCGATCTTGAGGGGGTAATTAGAGATGAGCCTAGTTGGATGGTGAAAATGTGTTGTCGTATTAGCAGGGAAGACGAGAACCTCAGTCTTTGCCAGGTTGAGCTGCAGGTGATGTTCTTTCATCCATGCCGAGATGTCCGCCAGACAGCTTGAGATTCATGCAGCTACTGTGGGATCATCTGGTTGAAATGAGAGGTAGAGCTGTGTGTCATCAGCATAACAATGATACGAGAAGCCATGTGCCTGTATGATGGGTCCCAGTGATGTAGTGTAAATGGAGAAGAGGAGGGGTCCAAGCACTGAGCCCTGAGGAACCCCCGTGGTCAGCTGATGTGCTTTGGACATATGCCCTCTCCAAGCAACCTTAAAAGACCTACCTGTGAGATAGGATTCAAACCAGTGGAGTGGAATCCCTGTGATGCCCAGTGATGAGAGGGTGGAAAGAAGAACCTGTTGATTCACAGTGTCAAAGGCAGCAGATAGGTCGAGGAGGACGAGCACTGATGATTTGGAATGAGCTTTCGCAATCCGCAGAGCTTCAGTGACCGACAGCAATGCAGTCTCTGTTGAGTGGCCCCTTTTGAAACCTGATTGTTTGACATCGAGCCGGTTGTACTGTGAGAGGAAAGATGAAACCTGGTTGAAAACAAGTCGTTCAAGTGTTTTCGCTATGAATGGTAGGAGAGAGACAGGTCTGTAGCTATCTATAAGTGACGTGTTTAATGTGGGTTTTTAAGCAGTGGGGTTACTTGAGCCTGCTTGAATGTGGTAGGGAAAATGCCAGTGCGGAGAGATGTGTTGATGATGTGTGTGAGTGCTGGTAGGAGTGTAGGAGAGATGTGTTGATAATGTGTGTGAGTGCTGGTAGGAGTGTAGGAGAGATGTGTTGATGATGTGTGTGAGTGCTGGTAGGAGTGTAGAAGAGATGTGTTGATGATGTGTGTGAGTGCTGGTAGGAGTGTAGGAGAGATGTGTTGATGATGTGAGTGAGTGCTGGTAGGAGTGTAGAAGAGATGTGTTGATGATGTGTGTGAGTGCTGGTAGGAGTGTAGGAGAGATGTGTTGATGATGTGTGTGAGTGCTGGTAGGAGTGTAGGAGAGATGGCTTGTAGGAGGTGTGAGGGGATAGGATCTAGAGGGCAGGTGGTAGGATGGCTAGAGAGGAGTAGTTTAGATACTTCTGCCTCAGTGAGTGTAGAGAAGGAGGAGAGAAGATTTAGGCTGTGGATGTAGCTGAACTAAAATCCTGTGTGTGTGGAGGTGAGAACTAACTTCTGATTGTTGTTGTTTTATCAGTGAAGAAATGGGCAAAATCTTCTGCAGATAAAGAGGTGGTGGGAGGTGGTGGAGGGGGACAGAGGAGAGAGTTGAATGTTCTGAAGAATGTGCGTGTTTGAAGCACTGTTGATCTTGTTGTGGAAATAAGAAGATTTAGCCGCATGGACTTCATCTGAAAATTATGAGAGCAGAGATTGATACTTACTTAGATCAGACGGGTCGTTTGATTTGCGCCATTTTCTCTCTGCCGCCCTGAGTTTGGTCCGGTGTTCACGAAGAACATCAGATAATCAGGGGTTAGAGGGAGTAGTGCGTGCTGGCCTAGAAGATAGAGGACAGATACTGTCTAAACAAGAAGTTAAAGTGGAACACAAAGTGTCTGTTGCAGTATTCACATCCATAGATGAGAATTGTGTGGATGAGGAAAGAGAGGATGACACAATAGAGGAAAGATGAGAAGGAGAAAGTGAGCGCAGGTTTCGTCTGAAAGTAACTGGTAGAGGGACTGGTGGTGCACAAGTAGTAAGTTGTAGACTAAAAGTGATGAAGTAATGATCTGAGATGTGCAGAGGTTTCACCAAAATGTTGCCTGTAATGCAGTTGCGTGTGTAGATGAGATCGAGTTGGTTGCCAGATTTGTGGGTATCTGTGGTGGTGAGGCGTTTGAGATCAAACGAGGCAATGAGGAGTGGAAAAATCTGTAGCATAAGGCTTCTCTAGGTGAATGTTGAAGTCACCAAAGACTAGAAGTGGGCTGCCATCCTCTGGGAATCAGGACAGCAGCACATCCAGCTCCTCTATAAAGGTGCCCAACTGACCCGAAGGGCGGTAAATGACTACAATATGGATCTTAACAGGAGCTGTAACTGTGATAGCATGGTATTTGAATGAGTTGTTATTGCATAGAGAGGAGCGGGTTGAGTATTTCCAATTGGTAGAGATGAGAAGGCCTGTGCCTCCACCTCTCCCAGTCTGACGAGAGGTGTGAGAGAAGGAGAAGTTTTTAGAGAGAGTGGCAGGGGTTGCTGAGTCTTCTGGACGAATCCAGGTCTCAGTCAAGCCCAAGATATTTAGAGAGGATTGAGTGGCAAAGGCTGGAATGAAGTCAGCTTTTTTTGACATCTGACTGACAATTCCATAGACCAACAGAAAAAGAGGGAGGAGCATTAGTGGAGGAGGAAATAGGACGTAGATTAGCAGTGTTGCGCTGCCTTCTGCGCATGTTAGTAGAGCGTGGTTGAGAGATAAGGGGAATGTACTGAAAGCACATGATGAGCGAGAGGAAAGAAAGTGGAAAAGAAGATAATTAAGTGCCTTATAAGTGCCGGTATCCTTGCTCAGTGGAGTCGCGCAGGTAGAGTCGCAGGTCTTTACCTGAGTCGGTCTTCACACGAGAAGGCTGAACACAAGGGCTGAACGCTTCCGCTGACGCTTCCACGCCAGCACAAACACGCTTAATAAATCTGATGCCTTACGCTACTTGAGTGAAATCAGCTGGGAGCTGTACATGCTCTTATAATTAGCACAAAAAAGCCAAAAGCCCATAAATGGCTAAATCAAAACGAAATATATACAAACCCGATTCCAAAAAAGTTGGGACACTGTACAAATTGTTAATAAAAAAGGAATGCAAATCTCATAAACTTATATTTTATTCACAATAGAATATAGATAACATATCAAATGTTGAAAGTGAGACATTTTGAAATGTCATGTCAAATATTGGCTCATTTTGGATTTCATGAGAGCTACACATTTCAAAAAAGTTGGGACAGGTAGCAATAAGAGGCCGGAAAAGTTAAATGTACATATAAGAAACAGGTGGAGGACCAATTTGCAACTTATTAGGTCAATTGGCAACATGATTGGGTATAAAAAGAGCCTCTCAGAGTGGCAGTGTCTCTCAGAAGTCAAGATGGGCAGAGGATCACCAATTCCCCCAATGCTGCGGCGAAAAATAGTGGAGCAATATCAGAAAGGAGTTTCTCAGAGAAAAATTGCAAAGAGTTTGAAGTTATCATCATCTACAGTGCATAATATCATCCAAAGATTCAGAGAATCTGGAACAATCTCTGTGCGTAAGGGTCAAGGCCGGAAAACCATACTGGATGCCCGTGATCTTCGGGCCCTTAGACGGCACTGCATCACATACAGGAATGCTACTGTAATGGAAATCACAACATGGGCTCAGGAATACTTCCAGAAAACATTGTCGGTGAACACAATCCACCGTGCCATTCGCCGTTGCCGGCTAAAACTCTATAGGTCAAAAAAGAAGCCATATCTAAACATGATCCAGAAGCGCAGGCGTTTTCTCTGGGCCAAGGCTCATTTAAAATGGACTGTGGCAAAGGGGAAAACTGTTCTGTGGTCAGACGAATCAAAATTTGAAGTTCTTTTTGGAAACTGGGACGCCATGTCATCCGGACTAAAGAGGACAAGGACAACCCAAGTTGTTATCAGCGCTCAGTTCAGAAGCCTGCATCTCTGATGGTATGGGGTTGCATGAGTGCGTGTAGCATGGGCTACACGCCCAATGCTGAAAGGTATATCCAAGTTCTAGAACAACATATGCTCCCATCCAGACGTCGTCTCTTTCAGGGAAGACCTTGCATTTTCCAACATGACAATGCCAGACCACATACTGCATCAATTACAACATCATGGCTGCGTAGAAGAAGGATCCGGGTACTGAAATGGCCAGCCTGCAGTCCAGATCTTTCACCCATAGAAAACATTTGGCGCATCATAAAGAGGAAGATGCGACAAAGAAGACCTAAGACAGTTGAGCAACTAGAAGCCTGTATTAGACAAGAATGGGACAACATTCCTATTCCTAAACTTGAGCAACTTGTCTCCTCAGTCCCCAGACGTTTGCAGACTGTTATAAAAAGAAGAGGGGATGACACACAGTGGTAAACATGGCCTTGTCCCAACTTTTTTGAGATGTGTTGACGCCATGAAATTTAAAATCAACTTATTTTTCCCTTAAAATGATACATTTTCTCAGTTTAAACATTTGATGTCATCTATGTTGTATTCTGAATAAAATATTGAAATTTGAAACTTCCACATCACTGCATTCTGTTTTAATTCACAATTTGTACAGTGTCCCAACTTTTTTGGAATCGGGTTTGTACAAAACTATGCTTGAATAGGACGGCTTAAGTGCAAAAAGTCACCAATTAGAATTGTATTATCACGAGTGCAGCACAACGCGGCTGTTCTTTAAAACAGACACGGTTATAATTCAAATACAACTTACTGTGATAGTATAAATTATAAATAAATAGAGAATTGAAGTCAGACCTACTACTAACAAGTAATACAACAAGCAACGTAACAGAACTGAGTATTTCACAAAAAACACTTACGGTTTGCGCTTCTTCACTGCTCAAACGCTTTCTTCTTGCGTCATGATCTGGAGATATTGTAGTCATCTGCAGTAGAGCATTTGCTCAAATCAGAGACATCAAAACTGATTTGACGGCAATTTATTTAACATAAATCTATGATTACAAAAAAACACAATCATTTATACTTTCTTATAGTTTTACAGACTTTACAGATATGATAATTATTACACAGTGAATGATTTATGTGATCATTCTTCACTTGAAATGTCACTTCTGAATAAACAAAAGGATTCCTTGTTTGTCTTTGGATGAAGGATTGGATCATTCTGTAAAGTTACACACACGTGTGTGTGATGGTCACTATGGGTGTGTGTCTGTTGATTCTGTTGAATGTGATGTGTCTGTAGTGGCTCTTTATTCACCATAAGCTGATCCAGAGAAGGTCAGAATAACATCTAAAACCTGTAAAGTAAAACACAGACAGTCAAATGTGTGTGACATTATTGCATTATCCACTTTAGAACAACTAAAAGAAACTACTTAGACTATTAAGAGAGATTTTATAATATAACACTGTGAAACATGATTGTTAAAGCTGTTTTTAAACATTCAGATTTTGATTTTGCATCCAAATCACCATGAATGATGACCCCTGACCCTTATCTATAATCCTGTATGACTGTCCTCTTTCTGTCATTGGCTCAGTTTTATTTATGACAAAGAAACTAGTGATAAATATTTACTATTATCTTCTATTGCATTTGACATCCTCTCAAAATACATAATTTAGGGATAAAAAGACAATTATAAAACATTGTATTGTTTTGAAATAAAACAAATTGTTGTTATTATAAACTGTTATGTCCACTTTATGTCCATGTTTCATTTTTATTTTTGAATTTTCATTTTGCCCTGAATTAACTGAGTTATTTATAATATAATTATTATAAATATTTATTTATTTGTATTATTTTTATATTATTTACTTTTGTATTTTATGTATATTTCTATGTGCTTATTTCTATTGAATTGTAATATTGGCATCCCCCTGTGGTGACACATATTTAACTAGTGACAAGAAATAGTACCGGGGGCACTGTACGGAGGAAAGAAGAAAATAAACAGCTTATTTGAAGGAGGAATTACTGGACTGCTTGTTGATACTAGCCCCCGATGGTAGAAGTCAAAACTTAAAGTGCCCCTGTAGTCAGTAATTGTTTCCTTTAAAACTCATCTTTAACCATAAAAATGACATATTTAAACGCCTTTTCCAGTAAAAAAAAAAATTCTTCATGCCTTAAAATAGCTTGAGTGTAACTTTACGCCTAGGAATCATTTAGTATACACAGGACATGAATATGCAAATTATCCCTGCCTCCAGTCACTCACACCAGCTCAGATCAATACCTGATCCACACACAACTTTACTGAAGTAAACACTGCACAATGGTATCGCTCTTTACAACGTCAGACACATAACAGCAGAGGTGGAAGCAAGTCACAAGCAAGTCTCAAGTCGAGTCAGTACATTTACATTTACATTACATTTATGCATTTGGCAGACGCTTTTATCCAAAGCGACTTACATTGCATTCAAGGTACACATTTTATATTTTGTCAGTTCTTGCTTTCCCTGGGAATCAAACCCATGACCTTGGCGTTTCTAGCGGCATGCTCTATTGTTTGAACTACAGGAAAGTAGAGATTATATTGGCCTCAGCCATTTCCCTCAGAAATGATGATGAACTTTCCTAATTATACATTTACACCGTAATATTGATAATAATAATAATATAATTTATTTTCATTTGTAATAATTTTATAATTATTCAAATTTTGAATTGAAATTATAATAACAATTATATGAAAAATGTTGAAGATAAAACAGTTGAAGATAAATTCACAAGTGTGATGCATAAATTATATTGGTTTATAGTAAATGTTATATGTTTAACTTTGCTTACATATTATTTTTTATGGAATATCACCTACAGGGAAGTGACAGAAATTAACTTTTTCCATTAAGGGCCAATATTTGACCCCTTAAAGTCCCTGTAAAGGCAATTCTGAGATTTGTTTCTAAACACTATAAATGTTAGAAACGTATTGCTGAAACATGTTACAAAGACTGTGAACTGTGTAATACTGAATTGTGGAGTTAGACCATTAAACAGTTTTACACCATTGCTGTGTTCAGATACTAGAGCACATTCGCATCAGTTCGCCCACTCAATCGCGAGTTACTGTCAGTACCATTAGTTACTACTGTCAGGACACAGACGGAGGCAGAGGGGTGAGTGAACACAGAAATTTATTAGAACAGAGACACGAACACAGGCAGATGGTGGATGCAGGTGAGTAATGAACTAGCACTTAGCGGACAGTCACTTAGCTGAAGGATGACAGTTAATACTGTTGCAGGTGACGGGATCAACGAGGAACGAAGAACTGGAGACGGAAGACGGCTGGATGAAGACAAGGGAATCTCAGGTAAGTAGCGGGTAAGGAGTCCAGGTACGTATTGACGAGACCAGACAAAGATGTGCAGGGAGTGAGTGTTCTTATAGTGTCCTTGATGATGAAGTGCAGGTGCGGGTGATTAGTACTCTGGAGACAGTAAACGAGTGGGTGGAGCGTGGAGATCTGGTGACGATGCATTTGTGTTAGTGGGTGTTGGCTGTGACTCTGTGACAGTACCCCCTCCGCCACGGGCGGCTCCTGACGACCGGATGGGGCGACTACGAAGACAGGGTCTACCTCAACCACGAGGAGCAGGGCGGTCTGGATGTTCGGTATGGAATTGAGTAATGAGCGAGGGGTCGAGGATGTTGTGACGGTTTACCCAGGAACGTACCTCTGGGCCATAGTCCTCCCAGTCGACGAGGTATTCAATCTGGGGACCCCGTCATCGGGAGTCGAGGATCACCCGGTAGATGGCTTCTTCCTCAGCGACGTCTGGAGGAGGAGGTACCGCATCGTCACCAGGATCTGTGGAAGGAGAAGACATGGGTTCAGTGTGGGGCTTCAACAAGGAAACATGGAATGAAGGTGAGATACGGTACTGTGCCGGGAGGTTGAGACGGTAGGTGACCTCGTTGAGCTGCCTCTGTATAGTGAATGGACCTATGTACCGGGGACTCAGCTTACGGCAGGGCAGTCGGAGACGGATGTCCCTTGTAGAGAGCCACACCTTCTGCCAGCTTGGTAACGTGGAGTGGGACCCCTTTTGGCGTCAGCCTGCCGCTTGTGTCTCCGGACTGCCTGCTGGAGATGGACATGAGCTGAGTCCCACACTCTCTCGCTCTGCTGGAACCAGTGGTTGACAGCTGGAACCTCTGAGGGCTCACCCGACCAGGGGAAGAGAGGTGGTTGGTAGCCCAGGATGCACTGGAATGGGGTGAGCCCTGTGGTGGTCTGCCGGAGGGAATTTTGGGCATACTCCGCCCAGGGTAGGAACTGGCTCCAGCTGTCCTGGTTCCGGTGGCAATATACCCTCAGGTATCTCCCGATCTCCTGGATCTTGCGCTCAGATTGGTCGTTAGTCTGTGGGTGGTATCCAGAGGACAGGCTGACTGACACTCCTAAGAGCTTGAAGAAGGTATGCCACACTCTGGAAATGAACTGTGGTCCTCGGTCCTCGGATACAATGTCTTCAGGAATGCCGAAATGACGGAACACATTGTGGAACAAGGCTTCGGCGGCTTCAAACGCAGTGGG
Source organism: Coreius guichenoti (assembly GCA_039654105.1). NCBI lineage: Eukaryota > Metazoa > Chordata > Actinopteri > Cypriniformes > Gobionidae > Coreius > Coreius guichenoti. The sequence continues at coordinate 1,116,607 of CM077184.1, forward strand.
GAGACCCTTGAGGGGTATGAGTTTGCAGGCCTTGGAGAATCAATCCACGATTACCAGCACACAGGTGAAGTTATTGGATGGTGGCAGATCAGTCATGAAATCATTTCCCAGGTGTGTCCACGGTCGGTGAGGTATAGGTAAGGGAACTAGTTTACCCTCCGGAAGCTTCCTAGGAGTGTTGGCAACGGCACAAACTGAGCATCCTCTGATGTATCGGGAGACATCCTGAGTCATGGAGGGCCACCAGTAGTGTTGCCGACTATCTCCCACCCCGGCCTTCATCCTCCCGTCCCGCCGACAACTGGGATTCACTGATGATCTTCTGCAGAATGGGGCCGAACCAACTATCTCCCGCCCCGGCCTTCATCCTCCTGTCCCGCCGACATCTGGTGCCTTCGTGAGCAGTACGTGCCCACCCATGAGTGTTGTCTTGTGTGCTTACGGAAGCTTTCCCATGAGTGGGCATGGTTTCAGCGCCGACAACAGACACCCCCCAGCGTTTGAGAGCAGAGAACACTGCTTATTTTTTCAAGATTTTGATAAGCTATTTTATTTACTTGGCGGATTTTTTTATCATTCAATTTTGGCTGGGTGGTTAATAACACATTGTTCTGTGGTGTGACAAACTCAGAACACATATTTAATTTTGACTTTACAGGGACTTTAAATTGATTTCCAGGGGCATTTTTTCTAACCATGTTAATGTATACTTAATCTTAGAGGTGAATGCATTGCAATTACAAGAGCATAAATAATGTTATGAGATTAATTTAAATATTGAATTTTGAATATAGAAAAAAATGAGATGGGGAAAAATAATAAATTATACTTTTAATTATACCACAGTAACAAAACTGCTTGCCACAGATTGTGTACACTTTGGCTTGTTTGGAACTATTGTCATTGGAGAAATAGAGCAAAAACAAAGAAAACACAGTCTAAAATGTCATAATATCACAGTATTAACTTTTTGTTTACTGAACTGTTGTATAAAATCAACATCACATTTTCAACCGCGCTAATATTATGGAAATATTGCTTAATATCATATGTTATAAATATAAAAAATAACTTTACTAGGACCATTTTTGCAACCATATCTTGAATTTTGGGTGCATTTTATTAATTCTGGTGGCATTTTGCCCCAATAATGTCTGAACTTGCTTTAAGAGAAACATAGATAAAACACTGGCATCATTAACAGTTTTGTATATTGTTTTTCGTCATTAGAAAGAGCGACATATTTGGCATTAAAGCACTTTGAAAGAAATGTCATCAAATTTACATCACGTTAATTACAAAACATGCCATCATTAATAATTTTAATCTATTGTCAGCCTTAAACTACAATTTAAAACATAATTTTCTTTCTGTCTTTCATTTTATTTATATAGCACTGTTAACCCCTTGCCTGTCACCCAGGTAGGGAGGACTTAGGAATACATATATGACCCACGTATGGGCTGCATATGGAGCACTCTGGGGTATCTAGCCGCAGGTGGAATATTTCAACCCCAGGAGTGGCAAGATGTCTTGCCAAGGGACGACACGTGCTCGAGGAGACTTACCATGGAAATACACATGTGGGGGTTGCCCAACGGGGGAACCATGCACATGGAGGCACCTAGCCTAAAACGAGGGCTGACCAAGCGGGCATGCACTCTGGTGTCGCTGTCAATAGCGCTGGAGGAACTCAGGGGTTACTGAGAAACATCCATCCACGCATTCTGTGGAGTGGAATGATGCAGCAAGCGAAGACACCTAAGCCTGTCCAGTTACTGGCCACTTGGAGCAAGTACACGAGAGGAAACTGGCTCTACACTGAGATTATAGAATCTCGCAAAAGTGTTGGGTGTCGCCCAGCCTGCAGCTCTACAAATGTCTGTTAGCAAGGCGCCATGCTCTAAAGCCCAAGAGGAGGCTACACTCCTGGTGGAGTGTGCCTTGACCCCTAGGGGGCACGGCAGGCCCTGAACCTGATATGCCAGGACAATGGCGTCCACTATCCAGTGAGACAACCTCTGCTTGGAGAGAGCCTTCCCTTTCTGCTTCCCTCCATAACAGACAAAGAGCTGGTCTGAGGTCCTGAAACACTGCGTCCGGTCTACGTAAGCGCGAAGGGCGCGTACTAGACAGATCAGTGCCAAGGCTGGGTCTGCCTCCTCCAAAGGCAGCGCTTGCAGGTTCACCACCTGATCCCTGAAAGGAGTGGTGGGAACCTTGGGCACATATCCAGGTCTCAGGATCATGTGAGAGTTAGCCGGCCCGAATTCCAGGCACGCTTCGTCAACCAAAAATGCCTGCAGGGCATACCCTCTTGATGGAAGCCAGGGCAATCAAGAGCGCCACTTTCATCGAAAGGAACTTTAACTCAATGGACTGCAAGGGCTCAAAGGGAGCTCTCTGCAGGGCAGATAAGACCACTGCGAGGTCCCAAGAGGGCATCTGTAGAGGGCAAGGTGGATTTAATCTCCTCGCCCCTCTAAGGAGCCTGCTGACCAGGTTGTGCTGTCCTACCGTTTTTGAGTCCACCAGGTCGTGGTGAGCCGATATTGCGGCCACATAAACCTTCAGGGTGGAGGGAGACAGCCTTCGCTCCAACCCTTCTTGGAGGAAGGAGAGCACGGACCCGATCGGGCATTTCCTGGGGTCTTCTTGGCGAGAAGAGTACCAGGTGACGAAGAGGTTCCACTTCAACGCATAGGCCTGTCTCGTGGACAAGGCCCTAGCCGAAGTGATGGTAGCCACCACCTGGGGTGGTAGGGTACTCAAACCTGCCGCGTCCCGTCCAGGGCCCACACGTGTAGGTTCCATAGATCGGAACGTGGGTGCCATAGGGTGCCCCTCAGAGGGATCGACCAGGGAGGGGCTGTTGCAAGGAGTACAAGTTCGGAGAACCAGGTCCGGCCAGGCCAATATGGGGCGACCAAAAGGACCTGCTCCTTGTCCTCCCTGATCTTGCACAGGACCTGTGCGAAAAGGCTCACTGGGGGAAACGCATACTTGTGTAGGCCCCGTGGCCAGCTGTGCGCTAGTGCATCCGTGCTGAGGGTCCCCTCGGTCAGGGAATAAAACCAGCGGCAATGGGAAGAGTCGTGGGAGGCAAACAGATCTACCTGTGCGTCGCCGAACTGTTGCCAAATCAGCTGAACCATCCGGGGATGGAGTCTCCATTCCCCCGGAAGTGGCTGAAACTTTGAGAGCTCATCGGCTGCACGATTCAGGTCTCCCAGGATGTGAACGGCACGAAGCGACCTCAGATGCTTCTGACTCCATAGGAGGAGATGGCGGGCGAGTTGCGACATCCGGCGGGAGCGTAGTCGGTTGATGTACGGTACTGTCGCTGTGTTGTCTGAACGGACCAGTACGTGTTTGTCCTTCAGCAGGGCTCGAAAGCGGTGCAGGGCAAGACGTACGGCCAGCAACTCGAGGGAATTGACATGCCATAGAAACTGGGGTCCTTTCCAGGAGCCCGCGGCAGCATGTCCATTGCACATGGCACCCCAGCCCGTGGCAGAGGCATCTGTTGATACAACAACATGCCTGGAAACTCGTTCCAAGGGCACTCCAGCCCGTAGAAAAGTGAGGTTCGACCACGGTGTGAAGGTTTGAAGGCAGGCCCGAGTGACAGGGACCCGGAGCGTGCCTTGTTGCCATGCCCATCTCGGGACTCGATCGCGAAGCCAGTGCTGAAGCGGTCTCATATGAAGCAATCCGAGCGGCGTGACCGCGGCTGCGGATGCCATATGCCCCAGGAGCCTCTGAAATAACTTAAATGGAACCGCACTTTTGCCCTTGAATTGGCGAAGACAAGTCAGCAGTGACTGCGCGTGCTCGTTCGTAAGCTGCAGGTACATGACGACCGAGTCGATTTCCATACCGACAAAAGAGATCCTCTGCACGGGGGAGAGTTTGCTCTTTTCCCAGTTGACCCAAAGGCCCAAGCGGGCGAGGTGCCAGAGCACCAGGTCCCTGTGTTCGCAAACCTGGTCTCGAGAGTGAGCTAGTATCACCCAGTCGTCGAGATAGTTCAGGATGCGAACCCCGTGTTGCCTGAGTGGCACAAGGGCTGCCTCGATGACTTTCGTGAAGACGCGAGGAGACAGGGCTAACCCGAATGGGAGTACCATGTACTGGTATGCCTGCCCCTCGAAGGCAAACCGTAGAAACGGTCTGTGTCGAGGAAGAATGAAGACAGAAACAGAAACCTGGCTAAAACCTGATGATTACATTACCTTAAATGAGTCCACCCCCCAAGATTACTGTTATAAACACAAGCCGCGTCTGAAAGGTAAAGGGGGAGGTGTTGCTGTAATTTATAATAATATCTTCGGTATTACTCAGAAGTCTAGTTTCAAATATAATTCCTTTGAAGTTTTGGTGCTTTATGTAACGTTATGTAGTATAAATGATAAATCCCATTTGACATTTGTGCTGGCTACTGTATACAGGCCACCAGGGCACCATACAGACTTTACCAGAGAATTTGCTGATTTTCTATCAGAGTTAGTACTGGCTGCAGATAAAGTCCTAATTGTTGGTGATTTTAATATCCATGTAGACAATGAAAAAGACGCATTGGGATTGGCATTTAGAGACATTCTAAACTCTATTGGAGTAAGGCAACATGTGTCAGGACCCACTCATCGCCGTAATCATACTTTAGACCTAATACTGTCACATGGAATAAATGTTGATACCGTTGAAATTCTGCAGCAGAGCGATGACATCTCAGATCATTACCTAGTATCATGTACACTTAATTTAGCAAAGGCTGCAAAGCCGTCCCCTCGCTTCAAATATGGCAGGACTATCACTGCTGAAACTAAAGATTGCTTTGTAAATAATCTTCCTCATCAGTTTCATCTCCTTAGCATCCCAGATAGCCTAGAGGAACTCGATGTTGCAACAGAAACTATTGACTCTCTCTTTTCCAGCACTTTAGACACAGTTGCTCCCCGGCGCTTAAAGAAGATCAAAGAAAATAGTCCAACGCCGTGGTACAACGAGCACACCCGGGCCCTTAAAACAGCAGCCAGAAAAATGGAGCGCAGCTGGAAGAAAACAGAACTGGAAGTTTTTCGCATTTCGTGGAAAGAGAGCATGATTGCATACAGAAAGGCCATAAAAACTGCTAGATCTGCTTATTTCTCGACTCTCTTAGAAGAAAACAAACACAACCCTAGGTATTTATTCGATACAGTGGCTAAATTAACCAAAGATAAAGCTTGTAAACAGCACAGCAGTAATGACTTTATGAACTTCTTTACTTGTAAGATTGATAATATTAGGAAAAAAATTATAACCATGCAGCCGTCTACTACAGTATCACATCAGACAGTGCATTGTAGTGTCACTGAGGAAAAATTACATTCATTCACTGCTATAGGAGAAGAAGAATTGGCTAAACTCGTTAAATCATCAAAATCAACAACATGTATGCTCGACCCTATACGGACTAAACTACTAAAAGAAATGCTTCCAGAGGTCATAGATCTTCTTTTTAATATCATTAATTCATCCTTGACATTAGGATATGTACCGAAAACTTTTAAGTAGTCTATTATTAAACCACTTATTAAAAAACCGCAACTTGATCCTACAGAATTAGTAAATTACAGGCCAATCTCAAATCTATCCTTTCTGTCAAAAACACTAAAAAAGGCAGTGTCCTCACAATTATGCTCCTTTTTAGAAAGAAATGGTATCTGTGAGAATTTCCAGTCAGGATTTAGACCGTATCATAGTACTGAGACTGCTCTCATTAGAGTTACAAATGATTTACTCTTATCATCCGATCGTGGTTGTATCTCTCTGTTAGTGTTACTCGATCTTAGCGCTGCATTCGATACTATCGACCACAACATTCTTTTGAATAGACTCAAAAATTATGTTGGCATTAGTGGAATTTCATTGGCATGGTTTAAATCATACTTATCTGACCTTTATCAGTTTGTAGCAGTAAATGAAGACGTCACACCGATCACAAGTTCAGTATGGAGTACCGCAGGGCTCAGTGCTAGGACCGTTGCTTTTCACCCTGTACATGCTACCACTGGGAGATATTATTAGGAAGCATGGCGTTAGTTTTCATTGTTATGCTGACGATACTCAGCTCTATATTTCTTCACGCCCTGACGAAACTTACCAATTCACAAGATTAACGGAATGCATAGCTGATATAAAAAATTGGATGGTGGACCTTAGCCTGAACATGACGAATGCATCCCTGAAGTGTCTGTAGAGACCATGTCAATTAAACTCCCCCCGTAAATGCTGCATCGACACGACATCCTCATTAAACCCGTCCCCGGCGTGACGACTCCAATCTTTCGAATAATCCTACGAATATCTATTGATCTAATATGACTTCTGACCTGTAATGTTGCCAGAATCATAATCATACACTATTTGTTCGTCGGCCAGAGGAGAACTGGCACCCCGACTGAGCCTGGTTTCTCCCAAGGTTTTTTTCTCCATTCTGGCCCTGAAGGAGTTTTGGTTCCTTGCCACCATCGCCTTTGGCTTTTGGCTTGCTCAGTTGGGGACACTTAAATTTCAACTATATTACTGATCTGCCCGCATTGACACTATATGATAATTGAAATGAGCTGGATGACATCACCGTTTTCACCAGAGCGGCTGTACAGCCGAATCAAATTCTGTTGCATTATTTTCCTGTTACCACTGTGAAGCTGCTTTGAAACAATTGGCATTGTAAAAAGCGCTATATAAATAAAGGTGATTTGATTTTTGATTTTGACATGAAAGTACGCGTCCTTCAGGTCGATCGCTGCAAACCAATCCGATGGACGAACACATTCGAAAATGCATTTGGCTGTCAACATCTTGAATGGAAGCCTGTGAAGGGTTCAGTTCAAGACGTGCAGGTCCAGGATTGGTCGAAACCCACCGCTCTTCTTGGGTACAATGAAGTAGGGGCTGTAGAAGCCGGACTTCATCTCGGCTGGAGGGACGATCTCGACCGCACCCTTCGCCAGTAGGTAGACACTCGTCTTGAAGAGTAGAAAAGCTCAGGAAGGCAAGTGAACACTCGGCTCCGAAGCAGAAACATAATGCGAGATTGCTGCGCAGCTCCTTATATACCCACGAGGTGGGGAGGAGTTGCGCTATGCAAATTCCGCAGACCCATGGCATTCTCATGCCATTGGCTCGTTTTGTAGATCTCGAAGGCGATTGGCTTCTAAGCGAAACCCCCATTCTGTCAGTACTGACGTAAATCGTAGTGTACTGACTGAAAGAGAACTACTTTTTCTAAAAGGCTGCTGTGAGATAGGTCTATAATTCTTCATAACATCGGGGGCCAGATTTGGTCGCTTCAGCCTGGGTGTCACCACTGCATGTTTAAACTCTTGCGGGTATTTGTTAATCAATTGTACTAGACTGAATGATACACAATCAAAAACCTGTTTGAACAATCGACTAGGCATCATATCATTTACACAGAAAGTGGGTTTCAGTTTTTGCACAATGTCTTGTAGTATTGGTACAGTGATAGGCTGGAACTCCCTCCACTCTGCAGTGCAGGCAGGAGATTCTGATGAGTCAATAGCCACTAACGGAATCTGGGAATGCTGATAAGTGATCTTTTGGCTGAAAAAATATAGCAACTCCTCACACGAAATCCGTGAGGACTTTTGGTATATACTGTTCACTGGATTAATAACAGATTTTATAATGGAAAACAAGAATTTTGGGCTACCTGCATTAGCCCTAATAGCATTCGAAAAGTAGCTATTTTTTGCATCTCTTTCAGCTTTCTGAAACTTGAATAGTGAATCTCTGAGGGATTCATAGTGGACTTGGAGTTTGCTCTTTTTCCATCTTCTCTCTGCCTGCCTACATTGTCTTCTGAGGGAACAAGTCATTTCATTTAACCAAGGATTTACTTTTGCTTTATCTTTTCTGGGTCTTAACAGAGCAATACAGTCCACAGTATCAACACATGTTGATTTCAGCCTAAAAGCGTTAGAGGGGATTCAAGCCTCAGGAGATTGCACTTGGTTTTAAACAGCGCAGAAAATTCTGTATTTGAAGTATTGCTTAATCTCTTTGACCAGCAGAGTCATCCAAAAGTAAAGGTTGAATAGCAACAGAAGTCTTAAAAACGACAGGCCTATGATCTGAAAAGTTTGTCCCACAAATCTTTACATCTTCACTTGGCATATTATGGGTTAAAACTAGGTCCAACATATGACCCTGTTTGTGAGTAGGGCTATTTACCCACTGAACTAGGTCAAACAATTCGATAAGATTTAAGAATGTAGAGGTTCAACCGGGAGTATCTGACATTGAATATTTTTTCATTTAGTCATTAATCCACCCCCTCGACCAACTGGGCAAGGAGAGTTTACGCATAAATAGCCCTCGGGCAGAAGCCGGCGAACAATCTCCTACCTTAAGCCAGGTTTCTGTTATAAAGAGGAAGTCCAGTTTGTTCATCACAATGAAATTATTCAGAATGAAAGTTTTATTTACCACCGAGCGAGCATTTGTCAGCGGCAGCTTAGTTGGTATTAGTTTGTTGACAGGAGGTTTCTCACGGCACAAAACACTGGACACATATGATCCGCGCCTCTCACCTGGGGGCGTGACGGAACAATCCTTCATGTCATTACGGAAACGTTCGGCACAATTGATTGAATCCATCCACACAATCCTTCCAGGACACGCCAGGAAACAGCCCAATCTTGGAAAGCGGCCTGACACAGCGTAGCAATTGGACGTATAGACCTCCGATTTGTTGCAGCGTTCTGATTTTAACAGCAATGCCTCCACGGCATCCTCTTTTTCGGCGGCGCTTTTTCTCAAGCACAAACACACAACACCCCAGAACGACGGCCAGACACACACATCACCGCCATCTTGCCCTGCCTAATGTGTTGTTTTGTTATGCATTGTTATAATTTTGTAGAAAGAGGCATGCTGTTATGACCATTTATCTCTCTAGATTTAGTCAAATTAACTATATCGAAGAGGTTAGCTTATGCTGACTTTTTGAAGTGGTGAATGAAGTTCAAGGTTGTGATGGTCGTGTCCGATATCCTTTGCTAATTATTATGCATATAGCAAATTTCCTTTTATGAATATGGTCCATTTCAAAGTGTCTATATCCGAAAGAAACAATGCTGGGAGATTTTCTTCTACCCTCTGTATTTAGTGCAGTCACCACGCTGTATGTTTTTTTTTTTTTTTGTTTGTGCAGCGGCACGCAATCGTGCAGACTCTAATCACTGGTGTCGTTGGTTCCGTTGCTTACATTTTGTTCATCAATTGATGTTACAATGATATAAAAAATACTTTAATTACTTTAGTTGTTATAAAGTCAATCTCGAGTCATACCGTTCAAGTCCAGTCCAGTCAAGTCACGAGTCATTGGATCTCAAGTCAAAGTCATGTCATTTTCTTCATTTAGTCAAGAAAGTCTCAAGTCCTTATATTTGTGACTCGAGTAAAGTCATGTGAGTCCCCCACCTCAGCATAACGGTAATTAATATGATTAGCCTTTTGCTTGACTACGTTATCAAATGGCTCATAATGTTTTGCTAATGTTACACAAACCATGTTCCCGTTGCCGTTCACAATCTTCTGCCTTCTAAAAACCAGCATCCTTAGAAACGCTTTGAACAACTTAGCATGTCAGTGGAGAAAGGCATATACTTCATCATAACATAGTAATATACATAATATACATAATTCAGCCACTATATTGCTAAATATACAAGATTTTTCACAACAACAGAAGAATATACTGGGATAACCTGGCTTCTCTTGAGACTCCCCTACTTCAGAGAGTGGTCATAGTTAATGATATGCTAAAGCCCGCCAGCACATTGACGGGATTGGTTACAAGGTAGTCTGTAAAACACCATTGAGTTTTACAGACATATGTTTGTCATGAAGCATATTAAAAACCCAACATAGACATATAAACAACTTGATTTTCACCACAGAGGGTCTTTAATGGTCCAATACTTCTACCTGAACTATTATAATAATAAATAAATCAAACTCATATTAAACATGTTTATATAGTAAAGTAACCTAAGAAGAAGAAACTAAATTAACTTAAAATATGAAGTTTTAATCACTACTCACTAAATATAAGTAAACTAAATATTTAACTATATTACTTTCTATTAAATTCTGTTGCATTATTTTCCTGTTACCATTGTCAAGCTGCTTTGAAACAATCTGCATTGTAAAAAGCGCTATATAAATAAAGGTGACCTGACTTGACTCACTCAAGCTTCTCCAATTTATAATGTGGATCATCCTTCAGGTGAGATAGCAGCTTCACTCCTGAATCTCCTAGGTTATTTCTACATAGGTCCAGTTCTCTCAGGTGTGAGGGGTTTAATCTCAGAGCTGAAGCCAGAGCAGCACAACCTTCATCTGTAACACCACAACCACTCAGCCTGCAGGGAACAATGACACTCTTCAGTCTCTCAGTTCAGGATCTACAGCTCAGATAAGCAGGAACTTCACAATCTGAAACTTAGTCCATGGCACAATTAACCCCAATTTTGTTTGTATTCAGCCATTATAGCCTTTATTCTGGCATGATGGCTTGCCCATTAACATCACTTTACAGTAATCCACATATTATCTGAAGTCTTTCTAGAAAACAAACAAACTAAAAGCATATCCTTGGAGCCTTATGTGTATTAGTGTAACAAAATAGATTGTGAAATAGATGTAGCTCCTGGTGCAACAGGTGCATTAGAGCTACAGTTAGCATCAAGCTACATAACCCAATTTAAAAGATTAAAATTACACTTTCACTCAAAACTCACTTTTAACGAACATAGAGTGTTTGTATAACCTTCTGGTCGCAATCTAATGTGGACTAATGTGTGACAAAATATTTTGCAAACATGTGATAATAAATCAATATTTCTCCAAATATGCACACGTTTGGACTAAGAGCCCTAACGGACATTGTCTAGTGCATGGATGTGAACAAAAATAAAACGGAGAAGACGTGACTGGCTTTTTATTCTTGTTGATATTCTATTAAAAATATTGTTCATTACAGATCAATTATTTTGCACTCCTGACATAAATTAAGAAATTAATGTCACTGCAACCCAGTTCAACAGTGGTCAAATATCGAAGCTGGAGTCTTTAATCTTTCTAATGATACTCAGTTTGTCCAGATCAAGTTACAGTGTGACGTTTTAACGAGCAGTGAATGTTAAACAACAGTAATCTGGGGCCGTCAGCGATCTTTGGCGGATCTTTTAAAGGGGTTAACAGGTCCAGTCAAAGGTTCAGACCCACTTCGACATGCTACTTAAATGGGTTCATTATTATTTCATATTATAGCAAACATTATCATAAAACATGTAAACTGAGGAACCATGTTTAACAGCAAACTCACAAATCATGTGTTTGCAAAACAGCATTTTATCATGTTCACAACATCTCTAAGGAAAATGAGACTCACCTATGTTGTGTGCGAGGCCTTTTTTGTCATTTCTATCCATTTTACACTAAGTAAATTTCCTGACATGTAAATACAACTCCACAGGTGGACCCTACTGGTCAGAACTGCTACAACTATACACTATTTGTGAACATTTCTTTGTGAGGACCAGTATGTGTGATTCTCAGAAAGATGATTTACCATAGTATCTCTAGTTTACAGTGAGGACCCTTCAGTCCTTTAGAGAACAGCTTCACTCCTGAGTCTCTTAGTTTATTCCATGACAGATCCAGTTCTTTCAGGTGTGAGGGTTTTGATCTCAGAGCTGAAACCAGAGCAGGACAACCTTCATCTGTGACACCACAATTCCTTAACCTGTAGAGAACAATGACTCTCTTCAGTCTCTCAGTTCAGGATCTACAGCTCAGATCAGCAGAAACTTCTCAATCAGAAAGAGAGACTTAATCCACAGCACCATTAACAGGTCCAGGTTCAGATCCAGTTCTACATGCTACTTGGGCAGATTAGTTTCAATATTATAAATGTAAAAATCTTATGCATCACTCAGTTATGTTTATCATAAAGATAGTATGTAGTTCACATTTTTAAATCAAATCAAATCAAATTCTTTCTGTGTTAGAATGAGAATGTGAATCATTTTAAACAATGTTACCACAGTTTCTCCAGTTTACAGTTCTTCAGTCCACCAGAGAGCAGCTTCACTCCTGAGTCTCTTAGATTATTTCCAGACAGATTCAGTTCTCTCAGGTGTGAGGGGTTTGATCCCAGAGCTGAAGCCAGAGCAGCACAACCTTCATCTTTGACACCACAACAACTCAACCTGTAGAGGATGACACAGAATAACACACTTCACCTGTTTGTACTTTGAGACTGCTCTTGTTTAATAAACTCCACATGGGTCTTAACCCCAGAATCATTGTTACATAAATTAAGAGTTACACACAGTTTAGATGGAAAAGACAATGTGCAGGAAAACTTCAGCCACACACTGGATACTTTTATTGGGTCAATTACACCTTGTACACTGCTCATCCAAGTATCTGAAGCTAGCGCTTCTTTCATGTATCTTGAATCACACCATGGACTCGCTCTGTCTTGTTTCTTACAAACACATCATGTGCCATTTTCCCCTCAGTTATCAGTTTAATAAAAATTAAATCTGAGGATTGCAGTATTAATAATACTGTAATGTTGTCGTGTTCGTCTTGTCACAGGAACGTTTGTTTTGTACACTGTAATGCGGGGGTGTCCAAACCTGTTCCTGGAGGGTCACTGTCCTGCAGAGTTTAGCTCCAACTCTAATTAAACACACCTGAACAAACTAATTAAGGTCTTCACACTGACTGGATCTTCCAGGCAAATGTGTTGGAGCTGGTTGGAGCTAAACTCTGCAGGATGTCAGCCCTCCAGGAGCAGGATTGGACACCCCTGCTGTAATGGATTATAATACACATAAATGATTTTGAAACAGTTTCAACTCAAATAAATATTTAACCACTTTAGTCTCAAGGATTGCCGACGGCCCCAGATTACTGTTGTTCAACATTCACTGCTCGTTAAAACATCACAGTCTTACTTTATCTGGACAAGCTCAGTATCATTAGACAGATTAAAGACTCCAGCTTCGATATTTGAACACTGTTTATGATAAAACTGGGTTGCAGTGACATTAATTTCTTAATTTATGTCAGGAGTGCAAAATAATCGATCTGTAATGAACGATATTTTGAATTGAATATCACACGCAAATGAATTCTCACTCGTCTGCTGCGGTTCAGTTGTGTCCACACAGCTGCAATGAACAGCGTTTAGTTCAGCTCTTAGTTCAAAAGTGTGCATATTTGGAGAAATATTGATTTATCACGTTTGCAAAATATTTAGTCATACAGAATACCATTTCTATTCATTTTCCACTGAATTATCCGATCTTTACAGCTGAAACAGTGTTCAGAGCTCTCTCTGTCTCTCCTCTTCCTGATTTGCATCAGATATGAGTCATCACGCGTTCATGCGTCCTCTAGAGCTGTCAATCATCTTACGTGACTCAATCCTGCCCTCTGCATGACGCTCTTCTGTGTACACTTCCTCATTCTGTCTCCGTGAAGCTTGAACTAAGAAGCTAATAAACACACGATTATACTATGGCATAAGGTTTTTGTGTGATTTTTCATGTGATTTCGGCTATTTTATATCAATAATGGATGTTTACATTATAAATGCTAAGCAGGTGTAGCGATGAGCTCCATATAAAATGTTTAAACATCACCATATGAATGAAATCCCCATTAGATCGTGACAGGAAGCTAATACAAACACTCGATGGTGGTCTAAAGTGAAATTTTGAGTGAAAGCATAATTTTAATCTTTTAAATTGTGTTATTTAGCTTGATGCTAACTGTAGCTCTAATGCACCTGTTGGACCAGGAGCTTTATCTATTTTGTTACAATAATTCACATAAGGTTCCAAGGATGTGCTTTTAGTTTTTTTTTTTTTTTTTTAGAAAGACTTCAGATAATATGTGGATTACTGTAAAGTGCTGTTAATGGGGAAGCATCATGCCACAATAAAGGCTATAATGGCTGAATACAAACAAAAGAATAACGATAAAAGAATAATGAGGATTAAGTCTCATACTCTCAGAGGTGTAAAGTGATCGTCGAGTGAGGACATTGTAGCATTAATTGAGCTGTTCTCCTCGCCAGACATTAGACAAAAGACTGCAAAAGGGTGTTTGCAGGCCAACAACATATTTGATAGCACCTTCTCTAAAAACTCCCCAGACATGGTCTTAGAAAATGTTTCATAAAATTCATAGTTTTGGACATAACAGCCTCAGATTTGAAATTAAGCATGATCACACTTGTGGCTTCACTTTAGTTGTGGTTTTAAGTTGTTATACTACGTTCACATAATATTTTTATACATTTAAAAATATATTCTTAATATTTTTAATTTTTGTTTTTATGTTTGAGCCTATATATCTCCATATTAATAACTGTCTGAGTAATTCTGAGTATTCAGCTGTAAACTCTCAAGTGTTGGCTTTCTAGAAATATGTTGGTTATGTGTCTAGTCAGAATAACTTGTGAGCAGCAGCCTTTTTATTATGGGTATGTCAAAATGCCCCACTTGCCAAAATGGGGGGGGGGGTGACAGGCAAGGGGTTAATGTCCAATTATTTACTTATGTGGCAAGTAGGTGTATAATAAGCAGGATAATAAACATTCAAACGGCTCTCATCACAGAATAAACCTGAGAGGGTGATTGGGACCCCAGCTCGAAACAGAGGAGTCGTGTATTGCCCTGAATGCACAGCTAGCCGCGGTTTATCAATTACATACAAGTATTAGTAAATAAAAATTGTCAAAAACTTTGGAATCTTAAACAACAAAAGATTAAAGATTAAACAACAAAATTATCTATCAGGACAATATTTTAGTCTTCTTTAGTTTTTGGTTATTTTCATTATTGACCGTATGAAGAAAATGGAGGATGATGTTGACACCAGTAGAGGCTCCTTGCCGTAAATTTAGGTAGGACAGATTCTGGGTCTTAGCGCTTGTTTATGATAAACATTTTGTAAGCTTTATATTATAATCACTGAACACATCAGACACACTTTTGGCAAAATTCTAAAGTCCTTGCATTAATCAGCCTGAGGATGGCACTCTAATGATGATTGACAGACTTTAGTACACTAGACAAACGCATAGAATGCCATCTTTGAATTGCCTTAATGTAGTATTTATTGCCTCCGAATATTGTTTTAGAATGTTGCACATTGTGTAGGAATTCGAGTGAGTAAAACAAATGTCTATTCTCAGAACAAACATAAAACAAACATAACAGAACTACTGTATATAAAGGCTATTCACATGAGTAAGGATTTATACTTTCATTAATCTGATATGCTACTCCACATAGGATGAACAGACATGTCAACTAGTCACTGACCTGATGCAGACACATAGCTGAAGCAGACTGATATCATCTTGGGCCCTGAGGGGAGGGCCTGTGTCACCTGCCCTTACAAATGAGCCGCGGCTGGTTAACACATTTATGCAATCTTACCACAGTTTCTCCAGTTTACAGTGAGGATCCTTCAGTCCACCAGAGAGCAGATTCACTCCTGATGCTCCTAGTTTATTTTCAGACAGATCCAGTTTTCTCAGGTGTGAGGGGTTTGATCTCAGAGCTGAAGCCAGAGCTGCACAACCTTCGTCTGTAACACCACAACAACTCAACCTGTAGAGAACAATGACACTCTTCAGTCTCTCAATTCAGGATCTAGAGCTCAGATAAACAGGAACTTCACAATCAGAAAGAGAGACTTAATCCATGGCACCACTAACAGGTCCAGTCTAAGGTCCAGACACAATTCTACATGCTGCTTGGGGTGGTTAGTTTCAATGTCATAAAAAGGATTTAATTTAATTAAATGCATCCAGTTATGTTTATACTATCATAACTGTAGTATGTGAAATGATATCAGACACTTTGTAAAGAACCTAATGAAGATTCAATAACACCCCGCTATCTGACAGGACACATTTTTATTTTTTGTGTTTATCATTTATTAATTCCAGGAGGAGGAAAATGAGAATGTAGATACTTTTACTCAATCTTACCACAGTGTTTCTATTTTACAGTGAGGATCCTTCAGTCCATCATAGAGCAGCTTCACTCCTGAGTCTCCTAGTCTCCTATTTCCATACAGATCCAGTACTCTCAGGTGTGAGGGGTTTGATTTCAGAGCTGAAGCCAGAGCAGCACAACCTTCATCTGTGACACCACAATTACGCAACCTGTAGAGAACAAAGAAACTCTTCAGGCTCTCAGTTCAGGAAACTCTGATATAAATTACATGACACACTGATCAGGCATAACATTATAACCACCTTCCTAATATTGTGTTGGTCCCCCTTTTGCTGGCAAAACAGCCTTGACCCATTGAGGTATGGATTCCACTAAACCCCTTAAGGTGTTATGTGGTATCTGGCACCAAGATGTTAGCAGCAGATCCTTTAAGTCCTGTAAGTTGTGAGGTAGGACCTCCATTAATCGAACTTGTTTGTTCAGCACATCCCACAGATATTCGATTGGATTGAGATCTGGGGAATTTGGAGGCCAAGTCAACACCTCAAACTCGTTGTTGTGCTCCTCAAACCAATCCTGAACCAGTTTTGCTTTGTGGCAGGGTGCATTATCCTGCTGAAAGAGGCCACAGCCACCAGGGAATGCCGTTTCCATGAAAGGGTGTACATGGTCTGCAACAATGCTTAGGTAGATTCATCAGACCAGGCCACCTTCTTCCATTGCTCCGTGATCCAGTTCTGATGCTCACGTGCCCACTGTTGGCACTTTCTGTGGTGGACAGGGGTCAGCATGGGCACCCTGACTGGTCTGCGGCTATGCAGCCCCATACGCAACAAACTGCGATGTATTCTGACACCTTTCTATCAGAACCAGCATTAACTTAATGAGCAATCAGTAGCTCATCTATTCTGATCGGACCACATAGTCCAGCCTTCGCTCCCCACGTGCATCAGTGAGCCTTGGTGTTATTCACTTTACCTGTCAGTGGTCATAATGTTATGCCTGATCTGTGTATATGAATTTCTCCTTTTGTTACTTTGGTACAAAAACACATGCTAACATCAAAAATGAGACCTTTTGGCAGGCCTGGACTGGGTCTCCTTGAGTCTACTGTGGGACGTGTTAAGGAAAACAGGAAAAAAAAATCTCTAGTTCTTTTTTTAGATCTGAACTTTTGGTACACCACATAGAGACAAACATTGTTTCACCAGGCTCTGGGTGTCAGGGACCTGTGAGAAAGAGGACTCAGGTGCAGAATGAGTGAGGGGGTTGATATATTTATTAACAACAAGAGACAGACCACAAGATTGGTGAGGCAGGAACACAATCCAAACAATAAGGCATGAGAACAGGCTGGTCAGGGATAAAACAACTCCAGACTCTATGGCAACAGTGGAAACTTGATAGTGGCTCAAGGAAGCAGAGGCTTGGCATAGGGGAGGGCAGAGAAGGAACTAAAACAAGACAAGACTCAACAGACCAAGTAAAACTTGGAGTTCCAGAGTAGCCAGGAAATACAGGGGACGGAACTGGGAGGGTGAAAAATAGTCCAGGGTAATAGTTTGGGGCCGACCAATGAGCGGCCGACTTAGGGAACTCATAAGGGCCAGGTAACATGGAGGGCATGTTACCTGGCCCTCCATGGGTGGGGATATTGTTGGTGGCCCTTCTGGAGACATGAAATGCCCTCCGGGGCTGCATTAACAGACTCAGGGATTTCACTCTCTAGAATGGACTCAGGGGCTGGAGAAGACACTGGACTGTGCTTAGGGGCAGGAGCCAACGCTGGATTATGCTCAGGGGCTGGAGCCAACACTGGACGTTAAGGCAGAGGTTAAAAGCTTAAGGGCCACGTCACTGTACTGCAGTCCCTTAGACATAGTCCAAAAAAACTGGGTGAAGGACCACACATCCCGGCCCTGATGGCGAAGCAATGCCAACCCTTGCTGAACCGCCAGTCTCTCCTGAGCAGACGTGGGAGGAAAAATACGAATGCTCATTCTGCTGGGACCGGTCTTGATTGGTTTGTTCTGTCAGGGATCTGTGAGTAAGAGGACTCAGATGTAGAAAGAGTGACGAGGGTGATATTTATTAACAACAAGAGATGGAACACAAGATTGGTGAGGCAGGAACACAATCCAAACAATAAGGCAGGAGAACAGGCTGGTCAGGGATAAAATAACTCCAGGCTCTATGGCAACGGTGTAAACTTGACATTGAGTATGTGTGATATGTCCAGAAGGAATGACAAATAGGCAGATTTGAAGGGTTAATTTCCCCAGAAAGTTATATATATGTATTGTTAAATGATAAATTCCTAGCATAACAATAGAACTAGGGATGTAACGATTCACGTGTTTTCTCAATGCATCGATTACAAATCCTGACGATGCATATGCATCAAACTTGAAACTTATTTTTGAATCGTGAATCAATGATTACGGTCAATAATTGATTTAAAATGCAATTCAGGGCTTTAAAATATATAAACATTAAATGAATACATGCGTGAATTAATGGAGACGTTGTGCACCACCATTCGCGCTCTCGTAGCTTTCCTTCACAGATACGCGCTGTACTCTTTACTGCCTTTCACTGGATTACGCTCGCGCTCCGTCCGTATAGCTTTCATTGACACATTTCTGAGCAGCCCACGTTTGATCTCTCCTCAGGATGGCCACTGCTATTCACATGAGAAGATGACAGCTCTCTCTCGAGACAGCAATAGTCCATGGTCACTACTGCTGTGTTGAAATAATACGCTTTCATTGTGTGGAAACATCACTGTTCTTTTAGATAAAATAAAATACTGAAGTTTTATGGAAATGGGTCATACCATTGACATTACCTGAACAATTGAAGTAAAACCCTGCATATCCAAGAGCGTGCATGTATTGCATGGATGGAGCAAACACATAATGTAAGTGTCTAAAATGCATACGCACAGTTCCGATGAATGATAAATGAAATTTAACTTAATGTCGTTAAACTGAATGTACTGAATGAAACTGCTGAAATAACTACAACATTAACAACACTGAAATAAGAGTACACAGTTTATCTATCAGATGCGCATTAAAGTTGTGTTCGATACTATAGCAACAGTAGACACCCGCTGCGTTTTCTTTCAGAATCATAAGGAAAATGTTCTGTATAAAGAGAACAAAGAGGGCTTTTGCTATTCCATTAAGAAAAGAAAAGTTTAGGATTAGTTGTGAAAGTGCATATTCTAGGGTAGTCTCTCCATGGAAGCATTGCATGTTTAATGTACCTGGAACACTTTAACCCCCAGGGGTCGGTGGTCGCGCCGACGCAACAACCTCGCTTTTTTTCTTATCAGTGCAAAAGAGACTCAAAATACTCAGTCGATTTTGGTCATACAGACATCATTCGAAACTGTTAAGTGTCTACTTTTATTTGTGTATACTCACAATAAAAACAAAATGTTGGAGAGTCAGACTGGTAACCCAGAGGTTGCTGATTCGATTCTGAGTACCAGCAGCAAATTTACCTCAGAAGAAGAGCTGGTTTTATTTCACGGAAAAACAGATCCAGATTGTGACGGGTAAGTTTATTCTTAAGTTCTTTATTCTAATTGCGATATAGGTAAAACCGCAAAAAGACCGTTAAAATATGAATCCTGCATGTTCTGCATGTCTCTGTGTGAATGAATGGAGATGACTCACAGTTTCGTTTACTACACATACTTACAGTAGTAAACATGCCATATTGGCTTTTCCCAAACTATATTGCTATACTGAGATGAGTGAAATTGACTGAAATATGTATTAAATATTGAAATAAAATGTTTTAGCAACGTAATAAACTGCAGATTAACATTTATAGGCTCTATAATATAACAAATACGCTACATAAAATGGCATATACGTAAGACATGTTTACTGTAAAATAGCCTAATGTCACATCAATAAAGCTTTTGTTCGCAAATTTCTGCTCAGATGCTATAAATACAGTACCAGTCAAAAGTTTGGACGCATTACTATTTGAATTAATGTTTTTGAAAGAAGTCTCTTATGCTCATCAAGCATGCATTTATTAGACCAAAAATATAGAAAAATATAATTTAAAATAATGGTTTTCTATTTTAATATACTGTAAAATATCATTTATTTCTGTGATGCAAAGCTGAATTTTCATCAGCCATTACTTCATTTATTCATCCAAGAATCCTGCAAAAAGTATAAAAATATATGAATATAAAAATAAAAATATGAAGTAAAAAAAATATTAAGCAGCACAGCAGTTTCCAACATTGATAATAAATCAGCATATTAGAAAGATTTCTAAAGGATCATGTGACTGTCATGGTTAGGTTCTGTTTTGGTGTAGTTTTGAGTTTTTTGATTTCATGTCGGTATTTCTAGTTTTGTTTTGCTGTCAGCGTGTTTATTGGTTCTGTCACCCTCAGTTTCCCTGGCCCATTTGTCACTATGTCTGATTGTGTTATCCCTGTCACCTGTGTCTTGTTATTTAGTCTTGTCAGCTGTCACATTTATTTTACGTTCTTTTGCCTGTGTATTTAAGCCTGTATTTAGTCCTGCCCTTTTGTCAGTTATCATTGCGTGTAGCTGGTTGTTCTGTGTTCTTTTAGTTAAATAAAGCCTGTAAACTGCTGCCAATAGATCCTATCTCATCCTTGCTGCAACTAGCATGTGACAGTGACACTGAAGACTGGAGTAATGGCGGATGAAAATTCAGTTTAAATAAATTATATTTTAAAGTATATTAAAATAGAAAACCATTTTTTCTGTATTTTTTATCAAATAAATGCAGGCTTTATGAGCATGAGACTTCTTTCAAAAACATAAAAAATAGTCATGTGTCCAATCTTTTGACCAGTACAGTATATAATTTAAAATATAATATGTAATTAAAATACAACATTTTGTTCACATGCTGTGCAATAATACGTGCATGCATGAGATCACAAAAATCATGTTTTCTGTTAAGAGTGGACATTATATTAAGGTTAAGGTTAAGGACATTATATTAAGGTATGATCCTGTTATCAGTATCCTCACAGAGGTTTTTCTTTTTTCTTTTATTGTGATTTCACAGTGACCTGATACTGGCCCACATAGGACATTCTGCATGAAGCTGAGCTCACTGACTGGAAGCAGGAGAGTTTTTTTCTTCTCAGTGCATAGAAACACCAAACACCTTGGAAATGCCAGGTATGTGATGTATCTTTGAACAGCATTTATTTCCAGGTATAACTGTGTACTCATAATGTGCCTTTGGCTTTTACGTTATATTGTTAACTATAATCTAAATAAACTACAAAAAAATATATTTATTTTGTCCCGTTTTGTCCTCAAATTCCCTCTCACATACCTGACTCAAAGGCTCATTCATTATGCAGCTCATTATGTGGTTCTTTGTCTCCTCGGGTGTAAATCACAGCATTATTTATGATCGTTCATGCCTCTTCGCATGCTGCCTTTGTAAACAAAAAGTGTCTTACAAAATTTAAATCATATATTGTTTTATGTGAATAAATAAGCAACAACATCCAATAGTCAAACGTCTTGTGGACACATATTTACTATGTGTTTTAGCCTTATTTCTGTGACTTATATTTTTAGTTTTTCAATAACCACGCATAAACGTTATTCTCTCAAAAATACAAGCATGTACATACATGTTGCTCTCATATTATGATAGCCCATTTTGTGCTGGATACAATGTAATGACACTTTTGTCATTAATATGTTTATAAGCAACTGAAAAAAGCACAAATGTCAGAGCATAAGGTTAATAAGGTTGTCCTTAACACTATCCTACACAATAGTTAACATGAACTAACAATACTTTTAAAGCCTTTTTAAATTTTGGCTTATGTAAATTTTTACAAATGCCAATTTTTATAGGCTATTCAAATAAATTTAATAATAACAGCATCATTAAGAACTAGTATGAACTAAAATTAACAATGTACAAAAGTTGTTTTTTTTGGCCCCACTCTCTGACTCCCTGAAGGCCGCTGTGTAATTCAGACCCTGAATAAGATACATCGGGAGAAGCATTTAAATAATACTATGAATGAATGTAAAAATGCAGAATCGAATCAAATTAATCGAATAGCATCTAATTTTATTGTGAATCGTCTAGTATCTAATCATTCTGAATTTGCAAATATCATTCTTGAATCGAATTGAAAACCTATGAATCATGAATCGAATCGATTTAGAGTTTAGAGGGCCCTGATGGTTCCCCTCTGGAGCAGAGTAGTGAGTACTGAACACACACACACACACACTGCAAACCGTGGGCACACACACCCTGAGCAGTGGGGCAGCCGTTTTTGCTGTGGCGCCTGTAGAGCGATTGGGGTGTCTTGCTCAAGGGCATCTTAGTCATTTCCTGCTGGTACTCAGAATCGAATCAGCAACCTCTGGGTTACCAGTCTGACTCTCTAACCGTTAGGCCACGACTGCCCCAGATTTATACACTCTTATTTCAGTTTCTCCAATTTACAATGAGGATCCTTCAGTCCATCAGAAGCAGCTTCACTCTTGACACTCAAACAATAGTTTAATAGATGACAGATCCAGTTCTCTCAGGTGTGAGGGGTATGATCTCAGAGCTGAAGCCAGAGCAGAACAACCTTTATTTTTGACACCACAATCCCTCAAACTGTTGAGAACAACGACACTCTTCGCTCTTTCAGTTCAGGAAACACTGATTTAAATGATAACATATATATGAATTTCTGCTTTTATTGCTTTGGTTAGATAGCACATGCTAAAATCATAAATGTGATCATGTTTTATCAGTGTAGTGATTGTTGTCAGTGTGACTTACTGAACTGATCTGGATTCTTTAACCACAGGCAGCAGCTTCTGAAGAACTTCATGTGCTGTATTTTGTGCTCCAATAAACTGCTTTAGATCAAAAACATCCATCTTCTGCTCTGATGTCAGCAACACATAAACCAGAGCTGACCACTGTGAAGAGGAGAGTGTGGTTTCTCCAATTTTTCCAGATTTCAGAGAATCTTGGATCTCCTGCATCAGTGAATTATCACCCAGTTCATTCAGACAGTGGAACAGATTGATGGATCTCTCTGGAGAGTGATTCTCCCTTATCTTCTGTTTGATGTACTGAACTGTTTCCTCTTTGTTGTAGGAGCAGCTTCCTGTCTGTGTCAGTAGTTCTCGTAAGAGAGTCTGATTGGACTCCAATGAGAGAACCAGAAGGAAACGCAGAAAAAGGTCCAGATGTCCATTCTTACTCTGTAAAGCCTTATCCACAGCTCTCTGATGCAGCTCAGATAATGAAACACATTCCTCATGTTTTAACATGTTAGAAAAGAGACTTTGTTTGGTTTGCTCAAACACATTTCTGTTCTTGTTTGTAAAGTAAATATGTGCATATAGAGCTGCTAGATGTTCCTGGATGCTCAGATGAACAAAGCAGAAGACTTTCCTCTGATACAAGCCAAACTCCTCTCTGAAGATCTGAGTGCACAATCCTGAGTAGACTGATGCTTCTGTCACATCAATGCCACACTCTCTCAGGTCTTCCTCATAGAAGATCAGGTTGCCTTTCACAAGCTGCTGAAAAGCCAGTTCCCCCAGTTTGAAAATCATGTCTTTATCTTTCACTTTCTTCTCATTGTTCTTCTCATGTTTGATGTTGGTCTGAATGATCAGGAAGTGTGTGTACATTTGAGTGAGAGTCTTGGGAATCTCTCCTCTTTCTGCTTCACTCAACATCTTCTCTAGAACAGTGGCTGAGATCCAGCAGAACACTGGGATGTGGCACATAATGTGGAGGCTCCTTGATGACTTTAGGTGTGTGATGATTGTATTGGCCAGACTCTGATCACTGATTCTTTTCCTGAAGTATTCCTCCTTCTGTGGCTCATTGAAGCCTCGTACCTCTGTCACTCGGTGGACACACTCAGGGGGGACGAGATCAGCTGCTGCTGGTCTGGAGGTGATCCAGATGAGAGCAGAGGGAAGCAGATTCCCCTCAATGAGGTTCATCAGCAGCACGTCCACTGAGGCTGATTCAGATATATTACGCAGTTTCACTTTGCTCTTAAAGTTCAGAGACAGACGACACTCATCCAGGCCATCAAAGATGAACAACACTTTATATTCACCACTGAATATTTCTTTTGTTTCAGGAAAAAAGACATGAAGAAGATCTGAAAGACTGAGTGTTTTGCCCTTCATCAAGTTGAGCTCTCTAAAAGGAAGTGGAAATATGAGCTGGACGTCCTGATTCTCTTTCCCTTCAGCCCAGTCCACAATGAACTTCTGCACAGAGACTGTTTTTCCAATGCCAGCGACTCCCTTTGTCAGCACAGTTCTGATGGGTTTGTCTTGTCCAGGTAAAGGTCTAAAGATGTCATTGCATTTGATTGGTGTGTCCTCTGTTGCTGCTCTCCTAGATTGTGTCTCAATCTGTCTCACCTCATGCTCATTATTGATCTCTCCACTTTCAGTCTCTGTGATGTAGAGCTCTGTGTAGATCTCATTCAGGAGTGTTGGGTTTCCCTGCTTTGCTGTTCCTTCATACAGACACTGGAACTTCTTCAGCAGATTTGATTTAAATGTGTTTTGGGCCAGTTGAGAATCACGACTGAAAGAATAAATTATTAAATTACAACACAAAGACTGTTCTTAGACTGTTCACTAATTATGGCCAAACATGGACAGAACAGAGACAATACAATTGAGTAGAGAAAACAGAGACAAGAATTCATATAGAGCAATTCCGTGTCACCTCAACCAGAGGACCCTGGCCAAAAATGTAAATTTTGAATTATTCATCTGATGAAAGTAAATATCCATCCATGGCATTTAATATTTTGGCTATTTGTAGTATCGCTATTTTGTAGAAGGGGTCAAAACGACACATATATAGGTAGATCTATTAGTAAAATTTGACTTCATCAATCATTGTTCCTTTATATGCCAGTGGTAACCAGTTCAAAAATGGGACTCTGAAGCACTTTATTTATTTATTAATTTTCAACATTTGCATACCTGTAGCTCAATAAGTATTAAATATATTTTAATATATGGCCCTATATGGTTCAGTCTCAGAGATATGAGGATCTCAATGTGGCTCCAGGAGTCATTTTTAAATTGCCAGCATTTTCAGTGGTAAAATGTGGGTCACTTTGCAAAGAGCTGATTCTTGTATTTAGAGAGGAATGTCTATAGAACAAATAATGTTAAAACTAAAAATGCACCATTATTCATTCATATAAAAAGAATAGTTGAAAAATTAGAAAAATTGTCATTTTGACTGCCCTCTACAAAATAGTAAAGTACTCCGTAAATATTTGTTCATGGCATTTAATACAGTTTCTTGGCTTTCATCACTGTTTTTCTTTCTTCAGAAAAAACTATTAACAAAATAAAGAATGTATCTGAGGAAAACGGTTACTAGGTTACTAATCTAGGTCTAGGTTACTAATTTGAGACGTTACGTCGGACTGATGAATTGGGATCTCGCCTGAGAGCTCAATCATTTTCGAGTGGTAACAGAACAAGCCAATGCACATTTGCTAGGGAGATTTGCATCGCAAGCCACTCCCTGCTTCTAGGTATATAAGGCAGCGTGCAAACTCACACATTAAGTTTTCCACTGAGGAGCCGAGACGGAACGGAAAGGAATGCTACGGAGACCACATCCTGCCCTAGGGAGGTAACATGTGGAGTTACACATATGGACTGACCATAGAGCAGTACTACATATAGAAGATGTCTGAGGTAGATCCCACCTTGTCCAGGGGTGGAGTCAATACTGTTACAGAGATGGAGCAGATGAAGCAGTACCGTGGAAGAATACACATATGGGATCACCTAGGAGGTGAATTACAACATATGGGCATCTAGACTTGCACAGGGATTGACCATACACACAAATAACTCTTTTACGAGAAGTGCCATGGGATTTTTAATGACCACAGAGAGTCAGGACCTCGGTTTAACATCTCATGCAAAGGACGACATCTTTTCCCTTCTGCTGGCCTCCATAGCAGACTAAGAGCTGTTCTGAGGTTCTGAAGCTCCACATCCACGTACAAATGCAAGGTGTGAACAGGACACAGCAACGCAAGTGCTGGGTCTGTCTCCTCCAGGGGCAGCGCTTGCAAGTTTAAGACCTGATCCATGAAAGGACTGATGGGAACTTTGGGCACGTATCTAGGCTGGGGTCTCTGGGACATGAGAGTTAGTTATCTAGTTAGTTCGCTGAAAGTATGGCGACAGATCAGAGTGATTTCCACTCGATGTGCACCACGGTGCCATGCCCATCTCGGGGCCCAGTTGTGAAGCCAGCATCAAAGCGGTCTCATATGAAGCAATCCAAAAGGCATTACTGTGGCTGTGGATGCCATATGTCCCAGGAGCCTCTGAAATAGTTTCAGTGGAACCACTGTCCTGCCCCTGAATGATTTCAAGCAGTTCAGCACTGACTGGGCATGCGCATTCGTGAGAATCGCTGTCATGTCGACAGAGTCTAACTCCAAACCGAGAAAAGAGATTTTCTGCACAGGGAAGAGTTTGCTCTTCTCCCAGTTGACCCGAAGCCCCAAGCGGCTGAGGTGCCTGAGCACCAGGTCCCTGTGTTCACATAACTGCTCTCACGACTGGGCCAATTAAGCGCTAGCTAGGCTTCCAGACACCGTGCGAGGGGGACTAGGGGGATAACAGACATGCCCGCGGTGGGGCAGCACTGTGGAGCACAGGGGCCCACCTTGGAAGGCACAGTGTTCCAGTACGGGGGCTGTGAGTGTGGTGGCCTCCGTCTGCTTCTCTACTGCTGAGAACTGCTGGGCGAAGTTCTCGACAGCGTCACCGAAGAGGCCAGCCTGAGAGATGGGGGAGTTGGGATGGGGGGGAGTTGAGAAATCGAACCTTGTCGACCTCCTTCATCTCGGCCAGGTTCAGCTAGAAATGGCGTTCCTGCACAACTAACGTGGACATTGTCTGCCCAAGAGACTGTGCAGTGACTTTCGTCACCCGGAAGGCAAGGTCTTTCGCTGTATGCAGCTACCCTCGTGCAGCTCTTTTAACACCTTGGCCTGGTATACTTGCAGGAAGGCCATGGCGTGCAGGGCGGAGGCAGTCTGTCCAGCGGTGCTGTAAGCCTCATGCGAGACCCCAATTTGTCAGTTAGATGTAATGTCGAACGTGATTGACTGATAGGGAACTGATTATTTGATTTTACATGGAATGACCCTGGAGTTAATTTTACATGTAAATAAACCTCACATAGAGAACAAACCATCTATCTATCAATGAAATGTTGCACATTAGATTAGTTGATGTGTGTTTTCCCTTAAATGTTATCGGCACTATCATAGACCCGTCACTGCTGGGCTCCAGTGAGATTGATCTGTCACCCTCAAATTGACTTTAATACAATAGAGATAATAGAGACAACCGAAGAGAGATAACAGAGTAGAGACAAGAATCAATTTGGTTTATTTTACATGGAAATAAATTCTATATGAGAAGGCTGTCTAGAAGAGTGTTGAAGAGTGATGAGACTGTTCAAGGATAATGTCATATATCATCTAGCTGTCTACTGTATCTGTGTGTCTGTGGACAGTGTTTAAAGACCCTGAGTGGCTCCAAATACTGTATATCCGGCACCAGAATATGATAGAGACAACAGATCACTATACCAACCCTGGCAAACACCCACAACACCCTGTTATGTGCAGAAAATGTGTCTTCTATAACATTAAGATCATATGAAGATTGAAGTACCTGCATCCTGTAGAAGAATCTCCATCTCTGAATGTGTGTGTGTCGTCCATGATTCATTCAGTCTTCATGGAGCTGCTCGGGTAAGTCTGATCAGAAACACATTCACATACACTCAAATACAATACATTTTATTTCATTTGGTATGCAATCATGTTAATGAATGTTCAGAACTGGTATCATCGGAATCAGCAGATTCTCTTTTTCAGTTAGATATATAACGTTTGCACCAGTATTTCATCTGTGTGTGTTTAAAACAGAAAAATCTTGGCTGAACAGACTACAGTTTAATGTACTTCCACTGAAGCCTCAAATATTGTACAAAAGGGACAGTTTACTGTAAGCTGACATTTCATGTTTGGTGTTTACTTTAATATTTCATGATTACTTGCGTTATGACACTTCCATAGACTTCCATAGGAATTGAGGAATATGAAAGTAACGCATTCCGGCATTAAATCCCATTAATTTCAGTGTTTCTCAAGCACACTCACTAGTAAGGAATCTGGCTAGTAGTGGTATTATATGAATAGCGTTTGCTGTGTTTTTGATACTGTTCAAACACAAATAAGAGCCAGGACAATGGTGGACAGTTCTTCTTTTAGCTTACTGCGCAATCTGAATAACCAAACTCTGGCTGCATCTGAAAACCAAGGCAGCTGACTTGTTGCCTCGCTGCCTTATCAGGCAATGACTTGTAAGGCAGCGTAAGCGCACAAAGGTACCTATCGAAACTGATTTCAGACAGACTTCTGAGGCAGCGTAACAGTGTAATGATCTACAGCAAAATAAAGCGAGCTTTGGTGAGAACTAAACAAATATTTAAGTAGGCTACTACAGTAGTAATTTCTCGAAAGAAATTACATGAGAAGTCGAAAACGGTCAAAAATGTATATTTACACATAAACTGACCAGTAACTGCAACTTCCAGACGGCATCTTTCTTTTTCTAGCTCAACTGTCATCGAATGGAATGCATAGGATTGTGGGATATCAAAGGCAGTGAAGGATATATCTATGCTGCCTTCAAAAAACCATCAGATGAAGGTCTCTCAGCAGGCAGGAAGTGAAGCTATCACTGGATGTGGATGTGCCTTGATGCCTTCCTACCTTGAAATGTATCCACCGAAGGCGGCATTTTCCAGTTTTTGGACACAGCCTATGTGAACACAGGTCTTTTGTACAATGAACTGGCCAACCAAATACTAACCCAGAGTTTATCTCTATAGTTGGCAAACATTGCTTATTCCTAAGTTTACATACAGCTCAATACACTACAAGCATTATAGTTAATGTTTACCATTAGATAATAAATAGTTGCACTCTGATTGCAGTTAGATAAGTGAGATAGTTCTTCTAATTTTTCCCTCAACATTTTATAATACTGATAATTCCAATTGCGCAGTACACTTTGTGTTGAAACCTGTGAAATTACTTGGAAAAAAGCGATATGTAAACGTCTAATGTCAGATATGTGTTGGACAGAAAATGGTAATCCAGTCTCGTAGCAGAAAAGGACAGATGTCTTTACATCCTAGAGCCCTTTTCATTTATAATGATGGATTTATGTTTGCAGATGAGAACTCATGGGAATATTATATATATTACACTACACTAGATAATTGTGTTTGTCACTTGTTCCTGTTAACAGGAAATTAACAGCAAAAACCATCATAAACAATCATTCAAACGTCTCTTTTAATGTGATTTTAAACATCAAAAGTGTAAAGAAAATTAACTCTCATCTTTCATGTTTTTCCTTTTTTTAATATTCTGTCATTCATCTTTCTCTGTCTTTTCTACAAGCCAAAACTTTTCCTTTGGTTAAAAACTGTTCAGAAATGTCCTGTTGGGGGAAAATGCGTTCAGACTTGTGGTTGTGGATGATGAATCCAGTGTTACTGGACATGAAGCAGTAATACTGTAGTCCAGCATCTGATCTCTAAAGAGCTTCATGGGTAAAGAGATTACTGTTAAACAGCCTTCAGGTCTGTGATCAGAACTGTGCAAAGTACACGAATGCTTTCATTTAAATTTGGCACAGCAGGTTTGAGCTCCATAAAGGTCTTTTTTTAATTGCTGGATGTAGTTTTCATGCTGGCTCAAGAAAATAGTTTATCTAACATATCTAATATTTTTATCACATGGGATTGTAAGTAATGGGACAATATTTGTGTAAAGTGTCTAATATCTGATCTTTTCTCAAACTGTGAGGTGTTCTGAACACAACATAGAGACAGTGCAGTCGAGCGATAGTGTCCCCCTGAACCATGTCATCCAGGGACAAAACATCCTCTACAGAAAGAGAAAACATCCCAACATCACTATCAGCATCAGAGAAGCTCAGAGCAGCAGTAGTCAGCTGATGTCACATGGGGGCGCTGTTCTACAACAAAACACATCAGCATTAAAATAGAGAAACACTGGAGCTGACAGCCAGTCCAGCATTAAAGAAATATGATGTTTCACTCAGATATTTTCAGCAGCTTCAACTCTGTTTGAGAGCTCAAGATTGCAGGCCATCTAACTGGACAGAAAGAGAGAGACCTGTTGTTAGTGTGTGATAGTGACGCTTGTTCTTACCGTTATAATGGAGTCTGGGTTTGGAGAAACACATGAGGAAATGAAATCAGAGATCAGCTGTTGCAACACCAGTTCTCTCCAGGAAACCTTTAAAGATCTTTATATGAGGCAATATTAAAATCACTAAAGAATCACAGACCGGAGGTTCTAGGTGGCCTGCCACAAGCGGCCCAAAGTTCCCACTACTCCCTTCCGGGACCAGGTGGTGAACCTGCAAGCGCTGCCCTCAGAGGAGGCAGACCCAGCCCTTGCTTTGTTATGTCCCGTCCGCGCTCTTTGCGCTTACGTTGACCAGACTCAAAGCTTTAGGACCTCAGAGCAGCTCTTCGTCTGTTACGGAGGTCAGCAGAAGGGAAAGGCTGTCTCCAAGCAGAGGTTAGCCCACTGGATAGTGGATGCTTTAGTCTTAGCGTACCAATCGGAAGACGTGCCTTGCCCGTTCGGGTTGCAAGCACACTCAACCAGGAGTGTGGCTTCCTCCTGGGTGCTGGCTCAAGGTGCCTCGCTGACAGACATATGTAGAGCTGCAGGCTGGGCAACACCTAACACGTTCGCTAGATTTTATAGCCTCCATGTAGAGCCGGTTTCTTCCGTGTACTCGCCCCCAGGGGCCGGTAGGCGCGAAGTGCCCGTTCTTGTGTCGGCTTGCAACGCCACTCCCGCCCGCTGGGCCGGATACGTGCGTCTATTGTCTCCAGTTGTGTTCCCCAGAAATGGCTAACCCTGTCGAGTTCCTCCATCACCCCTGCGGTGTCAGGCGTTGCGGTCGTCTGACGCCAGGCCTGCACCCGTATGCTTGTGGAACGTGTGTGTAGGATGGGTTCCATATGTAGCGGTCCCTACGGCGACCCCATATATGTATTCTCCACGGTACCCGCTACCCTACTCGGCTAGCCCCGTGTCTTTCCCTTGACAGAGCTCGCTCTGTCGTCTCTGGTGGTGTTCTTTCCCCCCTGGGACCAGGTTGGATCCACCCCAGAGACTGCCATATGTTGCACTACCTTGCTAGGTTAGTCCTTATGAGTATTCCACCTCTCCTCCCCTGGAGGACGTGGCTCCGCAGTGTTCCATCTCCCTGAGACAGGCACGCTTTCCCAGCGTTATCCAATAGTCACACTGAGTGGGTCTTGCAGAAACAGCAGTGACGGACATTCCCTGCTTGGAGCCCTGACTCCTGCTCCAACCTAGGAACACTCCAGCGAGCTCAAGCAGGAAGGGCCAGCCTCCCTGGCGTGTTGGTAGGGATCCCCAATTCGTCGGTCAGTTCCGACGTACGTCGAACGTGACCGACTGAAAGGGAATGTCTCGGTTACGTATGTAACCCTCGTTCCCTGAAGGAGGGAACGGAGACGTACGTCCCATCACCAGGTGCTCTGCTTCCGCTGAAGGGCCGAGTCACTTTTTCGGCTCCTCAGTTGGAAAAGCAAGGATGCGGTATTCCACTTCCGTATTTATACCCGCGCTGCGGGGCGGTGCGTGGACCGCACGCCAATGTTATTGGCTCATTTTTATACACTCAAAGTAGATTGGTCTTTGAAAATGATCCCCAATTCATCGGTCAGTTCCGACGTACGTCTCCGTTCCCTCCTTCAGGGAACGAGGGTTACATACGTAACCGAGACGTTTTCAGCTGTCTGAGGTGTTGCTGATTTTGTTCTGTAGTAAGAGACCTTTGGCAGCAGAAACACTAGAGGAGAAAGATGATTGGATAGATTAATACTTGCTCAGGTCAGCTGGTCTTTTGTCTTGAGTCATTGATTAAAATAAATAAAACTTGTTTAAAATAAATATCTTTGATTTAAAAGTTGATTAAATAAATGTGATTAAAATGAATAATTTGATTAAAATAAATAAATAAAACTTGATGTAATTAATAATAGATAATAGATTAATAATAATTAGAATAAATAGATTAATAATAATAGATTAATACATCTAACTAAAATAAATGTATTAAAATATACAAATACAATTTTATTTAAATGAATAACACATCTAACATTACAGTAAAAGAATGCAATGATGTAACGTAATAGAAACTAAATAATTTCCAAATTATATAGTACACATATTTATAATATTAAATTTTCAGATTAATTTGGTCTTCATCCATGAAAATATATAGTTGCCGCAGGAGGATGGTCGTATTTGGAGCTCTGTGGATCTGAAAGATTGAGATGATCTAGAGTTTCAGAGGAGATCTCAACTCTATTATTTATAAAGCACATTTGGAACCAAAATGCTTTAAAATACACAATCACAACATAATATAGCCTTCTATAAATACCAAAAGTATAAAATATCTGTATTTAAAACATATTCAAAAGTTAAAGAATAAAAATGTGTTGACAAAGAAAATCTCAACAATGTCTCAAACTGTTCTCAGATCAGTCAACACAGTTTCTGGTCTGATCAGTCATTCTTCTTAAATCAGATTTAACAACTGAAAGGAATGAAGGATGTTGTTTCCGCCACAGTGTGTTTGTTCAGTGTAAATCAGTGTGGTTACAGTGTAAGTCTTGTTGTTATCTGACTGTTGTGTTGTTGGCGTGGGGCTTTAGATATCCTGCTGCCTGTAGACGTGAGAATGAAAGCATGAAAGAGTCAGCAGTGAACCAGACGTCACCATCAGACGATACATTACACACGTATTACATCATGTTTATTGCATTAGTCACCTCCGGTAATCGGCCTCACACACTTCATCACACACACGAGCTGATTCATGACTGCTGTTTGTGTGTGTGATCTGTGTTTGTCAGGATTGTGTGTCCTCTAAAAAAACGCTAGGTTGCCAAATAACCCAAATTGAGTTTTTAACCCAGCATTTTTTAGAGTGTGCCGTTCAGATTGCCTTTAAAAGTCCAATTCAGTACTGTGAGATAGAACAGGAATTATAATATGCAGAATTATAATTGAATTGAACTGACATGTTCTTCATACAGACACTGAAACTTCAGCAGATTTGATCAGATCTGCTTTGGACCAGTTGAACATCATGACTGAAAGATTAAAAGAGAATCATGAACAAAAGATTGAAACAATAATTAAAGAAGTAAAGTAATGTGAGCTGGTATGAGTAATAGAATAGAACAGAGATTATAGAATTGAGACAATAATTCATATAGTTAATCTTGACACATAGATAAACCTCACAGAAATATCAATCTATCTAGTTAGTTCTTTCTATCTATCCATTCAGACAGAAATGTATCTCAGATCAGTTGATGTGTGTTTTCCTCAAGTTTCACTGGTTTGTCCAGAACGGTCACTCTTCATGATTTGATCTCTGACTGTTGAATTGACTTATAATAGAATACAGTCATTAATTTATATAGAAGATTTAATGTGGAGTTGGCAATAGATTAAAGACAGCATATGGAATGTATATTCTGCCACTCTAAATGAAAATGAAAACTTGATTAACCATTTTATTACTGAAATGTGTCCATAGATTATGAATTCAAATTTAAAAATTTGATTTTCATTTTACATTTAAAAGTGGCAATGTGTAGTACTCCTGAAAAGAAGTATAATAAAGAAGAATTAGAGAAGAATTAGAGAAGAGCGCTGCTGCGATGGCTTCCTTGGTGTATTTATTATGAATGAATAATAAAAGCATATGCATATAACAAAAGCTCAGCACATTACATTATCAACATTTTTTTGCACAGTAATGACTGGCTGTAAACATAAGTGACTTCAAACATTTTCCATCACACAAAATAATGCACAGAACACTCTTTTTTACATAATGTACAAATAAGCAACATTATTTAGCAATGTTAGAAAAATAACATGCAATTTCCCTTTAAATTCATTATAAATTGTTAAAAGCATAAACATAAATTGTATTAAGTATATCAGAAATGCACCATTCCTTTTAAATTAAAAAGCAATGCAATTGATGACTTGATGAGTCATTAAATAAACATTAAATATGGAGATGTCTGTAGTAGAGCATTTGCCAGTATAAATGTGAACAAAAGGATTCCTTGTTTGACTTTGGATGAAGGATTGGATTATTCTGTAAAGTTACACAAACACATGTGTGTGTGATGGTCACTATGGGTGTGTGTCTGTTGATTCTGTTGAATGTGATGTGTCTGTAGTGGCTCTTTATTCTCCATCAGCTGATCCAGAGAAGGCCAGAATAACATCTAAAACCTGTAAGTAAATCACAGACAGTCAAATGTGTGCGACATTATTGCATTATCCACTTTAGATCAACTAAATGAAACTACATAGACTATTAAGAGAGCGATTATAATATAACACTGTGAAACATGATTGTTAAAGCTGTTTTTAAACATTCAGATTTTGATTTTGCATCCAAATCACCATGAATGATGACCCTTGACCCTTATCTATAATCCTGTATGACTGTCCTCTTTCTATGTCATTGGGTCAGTTTTATTTTTGACAAAGAAAGTAGTGATAAATAGTTATTTATTAAATTTAATTAAATATTGAATTGTTAATATACTATAAACTACTATATTAAATAAATAAATGAATCAAAATCTAATTAAACATGTTTATAGTGTGTAAGTCACCATTAGCAGGAAAGTAACCTCAGAAGAAGAAACTAAATTAACTTTCAATTAAAACAGGGGTGTCCAAGCCTGATCCTGGAGGGCCACTCTCCTGCAAAGTTTAGCTCCAACCCCAATTAAACACACCTGAACCAGCTAATCAAGGTCTTACTAAGGATATTAGAAACTTCTGGGCAGGTGTGTTGAGGCAAGTTGGAGCTAAACTCTGCAGGACAGTGGCCCTCCAGGACCGAGTTTGGACACCCCTGAATTAAAATATGAACAGTTTTAATCATCACTACTCACCAAAGTGTCTCCAGTTTATAATGTGGATCATCTTTCAGATTAGAGAGCAGCTTCACATCTGAGTCTCCTAGTTTATTAAATGACAGATTCAGTTCTCTCAGGTGTGAGGGGTTTGATCTCAGAGCTGAAGTCAGAGCAGCACAACCTTCATCCGTAACACCACAATCTCTCAACCTGTAGAGAACAATGACACTCTTCAGTCTCTCAGTTCAGGATCTACAGCTCAGATAAGCAGGAACTTCACAATCAGAAAGTGAGACTTAATCCACAGCACCATTAACAGGTCCAGTCTAAGGTCCAGACCTGCTTCTATATGCTGCTTGAGTGGGTTAGTTTCAATATCATAAAAATGGAAGAATCTTAATTTTTTTAATCTGAGTACCTCAAAATTCTCAACACAGCTGTATGATATAAGCACAGTTGTTACATCTTTACATCATACAATCGTGTTTATATTATCATTAATATTGTAAAATTATGTCAAACTTTGGAAACAATCTAATGAAGATTAAATCATCTTCAATAATCTGGCAGGTCATTTTTTTGTCTTTAGTTTTTGTTTTAATTTTGTTCATTGTTCACCACAAGAGAAAGAATGGAGGATGTTGACACATTTATATAATCTTACCACAGTTTCTCCAGTTTACAGTGAGGATCCTTCAGTCCATCAGAGAGCAGCTTCACTCCTGAGTCGCTTAGTTTATTCCATGTCAGAATCAGTTCTCTCAGGTGTGAGGGGTTTGATCTCAGAGCTGAAGCCAGAGCAGCACAACCTTCATCTGTAACACCACAATAACTCAGCCTGTAGAGAACAATGACACTCTTCAGTCTCTCAGTTCAGGATCTACAGCTCAGATAAGCAGGAACTTCACAATCAGAAAGACAGACTTAATCCACGGCACCATTAACAGGTCCAGACCCGCTTCTACATGCTGATTGAGCGGGTTAGTTTCAATGTCATAAAAATTATAGTTATGCCGATTAAATGTAAGTTTTAGGGCTTTGTCATAATTTTTTTGTGTGCTTCGTTCATTAAATAATAATGATGAATTGAATTCTTTGTAAGTTATCATTCTGCAGTGTAAGATTACAGTTAACACCTTTAATATTTAAAGTCATTTATTCAATTCAGTAAATATATTCAATCACAGAAAAGGCCATAAATGTATCATTACATATTTTTCTACATCACTATAGAATATCTATACATCTGTGTTTATTTGTAAAACACAATCCAGAATCCACTAAATACACACTACTTCATTATACAAATGAATAAAAAGATATAATCATAAGCTATGACAAAAAATATATTAAACAAGGTGAGCGTATAATTCAGCAGCAAAAAGCAAAATCTTTGGTGCACAGTAACTTTATAAAATCTAAACATGTTTTATTAAATTACTATTTGTATTCTTATAAAATACATTCATGAAAAAACAATTTATATTATTATATTTAAATTTATATGTTAATGTAAAGAATTATATGTATAGGCCTACACAAATAATATAAAATTAAAAGATATTTATTTAAATGTATTGTGCAGCTTTTTCATGGGGCAACAACACATGATAGATACGGCAGTTAAAGATGCATGGTGAACTGATACCAGCAGCAATTATAGAATAAAATGTGTAAACTACAAATGTGACTTCTAGAGGCAGTAAAAGGGTTAGGGTTAGGGTTAGGGTTAGCACATTCGTATTAAAGCACATGCTAAAATCATCAATGTTTGATCATGTTTTATCAGTGTAGTGATTGTTGTCAGTGTGACTTACTGAACTGATCTGGATTCTTTAACCACAGGCAGCAGCTTCTAAAGAACTTCATCTGCTGTAATTTGTGCTCCAATAAACTGCTTTAGATCAAAAACATCCATCTTCTGCTCTGATGTCAGTAACACATAAACCAGAGCTGACCACTGTGAAGAGGAGAGTGTGGTTTCACCTATTTCTCCAAATTTCAGATAATCTTGGATCTCCTGCATCAGTGAATCATCACCCAGTTCATTCAGACAGTGGAACAGATTGATGGATCTCTCTGGAGAGTGATTCTTCCTGATCTTCTGTTTGATGTACTGAACTGTTTCCTCTTTGTTGTAGGAGCAGCTTCCTGTCTGTGTCAGTAGTTCTCGTAAGAGAGTCTGATTGGACTCCAATGAGAGACCCAGCAGGAAACGCAGGAAAAGGTCCAGATGTCCATTCTTACTCTTTAAGGTCTTATTGACAGCTCTCTGATGCAGCTCAGATAATGAAACATATTTCTTCTGGTTTAAAACCTTAGACAACAGACTGTGTTTGGTTTTGTCAAATATATTTCTGTTCTCATTTGTAAAGTAAATGTGTGCATACAGAGCTGCTAGATGTTCCTGAATGCTCAGATGAACAAAGCAGAATACTTTCCCCTGATACAAGCCAAACTCCTCTCTGAAGATCTGAGTGCACAATCCTGAGTACACTGATGCTTCTGTCACATCAATGCCACACTCTCTCAGGTCTTCCTCATAGAAGATCAGGTTGCCTTTCACAAGCTGCTGGAAAGCCAGTTTCCCCAGTTTGAGAATCATGTCTTCATCTTTCACTTTCTTCTCATAGTCCTTCTCATGTTTGATGTTGGTCTGAATGATCAGGAAGTGTGTGTACATCTGAGTGAGAGTCTTGGGAATCTCTCCTCTTTCTGCTTCACTCAACATCTTCTCTAGAACAGTGGCTGAGATCAAGCAGAACACTGGGATGTGGCACATGATGTGGAGGCTCCTTGATGACTTCAGGTGTGTGATGATTGTATTGGCCAGACTCTGATCACTGATTCTCTTCCTGAATTATTCCTCCTTCTGTGGCTCATTGAAGCCTCGTACCTCTGTCACTCGATGGACACACTCAGAGGGGACGAGATCAGCTGCTGCTGGTCTGGAGGTGATCCAGATGAGAGCAGAGGGAAGCAGATTCCCCTCAATGAGGTTCATCAGCAGCACGTCCACTGAGGCTGATTCAGATATATTACACAGTTTCACTTTGCTCTCAAAGTTCAGAGACAGACGACACTCATCCAGACCATCAAACATGAACAACACTTTATATTCTTCACTGGATATTTCCATTTCTTTGGTTTCAGGGAAAAAGACATGAAGAAGATCTGAAAGACTGAGTGTTTTGTCCTTCATCAAGTTGAGCTCTCTGAAAGGAAGTGGAAATATGAGCTGGACGTCCTGATTCTCTTTCCCTTCAGCCCAGTCCACAATGAACTTCTGCACAGAGACTGTTTTTCCAATGCCAGCGACTCCCTTTGTCAGCACAGTTCTGATGGGTTTGTCTTGTCCAGGTAAAGGTCTAAAGATGTCATTGCATTTGAGCTGCTCTCCTGGATTGTGTCTCAATCTGTCTCACATCATGCTCATTATTGATCTCTCCACTTTCACTCTCTGTGATGTAGAGCTCTGTGTAGATCTCATTCAGGAGTGTTGGGTTTCCCTGCTTTGCTGTTCCTTCACACAGACACTGAAACTTCTTTAGCAGATTTGATTTGAATCTTATTTTGGAAAATAACAGAATACAACACTAATTAAAGAGGTAAAAGTAGTGGTAAAATAAATGAACACTAGTTAATCAAATAATTACACAATATCATGCAAGTAACAGTGCTGTTGGTATGAAGAGGAGCACAAGCTCCTTTTTTAAGGAAAAAATGTAATTCAGAACTAATGCTGTAAAAAAAGAATTTAACAAAATGACCATCTCCAGTGTTCTTTGTTTTAGTGTACTAATGAACTATGAACGATGGATAACTACTTGGGTCACAAGCTGTTTTATTGACATCTTTCCACTAATTCAGCAATTATATAAGATACACATGGTGAATCTCTCTAGACAGAAATATCGTACCTCAGACCAGTTGATGTGTGTCTTTCCTTGAATGTTACCGGCTTCTGTGGGTTTGATCTTTGCCTGTTGAGGGAGACACAAAATGTGTAGTGATAGGACTTTCAGAATAAGATTGAGAAGCACTAATCTAGTTTAGAGATGTGTTTGATTTTTAAATAATTAATTTGCATTTTATTGCATGACATAAGTATTTGATCACCTACCAACCAGTAAGAATTCCGGCTCTCACAGACCTGTTAGTTTTTCTTTAAGAAGCCCTCCTGTTCTCCACTCATTACCTGTATTAACTGCACCTGTTTGAACTCGTTACCTGTATAAAAGACACCTGTCCACACACTCAATCAAACAGACTCCAACCTCTCCACAATGGCCAAGACCAGAGAGCTGTGTAAGGATATCAGGGATAAAATTGTAGACCTGCACAAGGCTGGGATGGGCTACAGGACAATAGGCGAGCAGCTTGGTGAGAAGGCAACGACTGTTGGCGCAATAATTAGAAAATGGAAGAAGTTCAAGATGACGGTCAATCTCCCTCAGTCTGGGGCACCATGCAAGATCTCACCTCGTGGGGCATCAATGATCATGAGGAAGGTGAGGGATCAGCCCAGAACTACACGGCAGGACCTGGTCAATGACCTGAAGACAGCTGGGACCACAGTCTCAAAGAAAACCATTAGTAACACACTACGCCGTCATGGATTAAAATCCTGCAGCGCACGCAAGGTCCCCCTGCTCAAGCCAGCACATGTCCAGGCCCGTCTGAAGTTTGCCAATGACCATCTGGATGATCCAGAGGAGGAATGGGAGAAGGTCATGTGGTCTGATGAGACAAAAATAGAGCTTTTTGGTCTAAACTCCACTCGCCGTGTTTGGAGGAAGAAGAAGGATGAGTACAACCCCAAGAACACCATCCCAACCGTGAAGCATGGAGGTGGAAACATCATTCTTTGGGGATGCTTTTCTGCAAAGGGGACAGGACGACCGCACCGTATTGAGGGGAGGATGGATGGGGCCATGTATCGCGAGATCTTGGCCAACAACCTCCTTCTCTCAGTAAGAGCATTGAAGATGGGTCGTGGCTGGGTCTTCCAGCATGACAACGACCCGAAACACACAGCCAGGGCAACTAAGGAGTGGCTCCGTAAGAAGCATCTCAAGGTCCTGGAGTGGCCTAGCCAGTCTCCAGACCTAAACCCAATAGAAAATCTTTGGAGGGAGCTGAAAGTCTGTATTGCCCAGCGACAGCCCCGAAACCTGAAGGATCTGGAGAAGGTCTGTATGGAGGAGTGGGCCAAAATCCCTGTTGCAGTGTGTGCAAACCTGATCAAGAACTACAGGAAACGTATGATCTCTGTAATTGCAAACAAAGGTTTCTGTACCAAATATTAAGTTCTGCTTTTCTGATGTATCAAGTACTTATGTCATGCAATAAAATGCAAATTAATTACTTAAAAATCATACAATGTGATTTTCTGGATTTTTGTTTTAGATTCCGTCTCTCACAGTTGAAGAGTACCTATGATAAAAATTACAGACCTCTACATGCTTTGTAAGTGGCCAAACCTGCAAAATCGGCAGTGTATCAAATACTTGTTCTCCCCAATGTATCTAGACTTTGGTCTTACCGATTGGTGAGATTTGCAGTCAGGGGATGAGTTAAAAACAGCCAAAGTCAGACAAATTCTGCTTTCCATAGTGACACTTGGGAAGTTTTTGCTTTCTTTACCGCAGATTAAGTGAATTAAATGTAATATTTATCAAATAAACATTTCAGACATTTACAAGGGTAACACTTTATAATAACGTTCAGTTATAAGTCACTTATAAGTTATTAGTTAATGATGAACTAATGATTTACAAAACATGACTATACATTCATAAATGATTAATAAGTGATATGCTAACATTTTATGAATGTTTTGTTGATTCAGTTGTAAGTAATTTATAAATTATTAGTTAAAGGGGTGATGAATTGAGAAATCAACTTTCCCTTGAGCTTTTGATATATAAAAGGTCATGATAATATAAGAAGTTTCAGAGCTGAAAACTTCCTTGTTAGTCCAATAAAAGCTTTTATAGACACCAGGCCCAGCAAACGACAGGTTTTTTAAAGTGGGGATCTATGACGTCAAAGGGAGGCAAGCACCGCCTCTGCAGAAGAAGATCGACGCCTACTTCATCACTGCCTGTTTAGCCCCGCCCACTTCATCACTGCCTGTTTAGCCCCGCCCACCGATTCACGCATGACATGCAATAGAATAGGTAGCCTAAGTAACATAGGCCTACGTGGTGTTAAACCATCGAGCTACAAAGCAATAAACATGCCGTCGAGGATTACAAAATATTGTGCAGTGCCTGGGCTCGACAGTAATGCAACATGTAAGTAACTGTGTTAATTCTAATGCCTGATCTGAAATGTAATGATTCATGTACAGTCAGATGTTCTTTGTCTGTGTCAGTAAATCAGACCAGTGACTAAACATCAACTTGCGTTGTTTCTCTTAGTAGGATGAAAATAATCTGTTATTTTAGTTATTTAACGGTGATTAAATTCTATAAAGAAAGCGATCAAAGAAAGCTCCCTTTGCAATCGTTTGAGCAGCGTGCGCTGGAGCTGTCAATCAAACAGGAGAGTTTATCAGTGATGCGTTTATCAGTGACTCCCGTTTTATTCAACAAATCTCTTAACTATATCACGTTTGCACTGTTAGTGAAGATGAAAGCATTCGTTAGTGTACAGAAACTGAGTTGCAATGACGAGATCACTGCTTTCATGCGCTCAGCATGTGTGTGATCGGCTACAATGATCATCTCTGCAACCTTTCATGCCACGATCTCAATATAATGCCATAGATCTGAATATAATGCCATAGATCTGAATATAATGCCATAGATCTGAATATAATGCCATAGATCTAAATATAATGCAACACTTTTCACGATTAGTTAACGATGAGAGCTGTAATTGTAAAAACGAGCTAAAAGAGAGAGTAATACTATTTCAAATGCAAAGACGTTAGCCAATCACAGCAGTGGGCGTTTACACTGAAGTCTCACAGCAGCCAATCACAGCAGTGGGCGTTTACACTGAAGTCTCACAGCAGCCAATCACAGCAGTGGGCGTTTACACTGAAGTCTCACAGCAGCCAATCACAGCAGTGGGCGTTTACACTGAAGTCTCCCAGCAGCCAATCACAGCAGTGGGCGTTTACACTGAAGTCTCACAGCAGCCA
This sequence comes from Coreius guichenoti, assembly GCA_039654105.1. Taxonomy (NCBI): domain Eukaryota; kingdom Metazoa; phylum Chordata; class Actinopteri; order Cypriniformes; family Gobionidae; genus Coreius; species Coreius guichenoti. The sequence goes on from CM077184.1 coordinate 1,158,970, forward strand.
ATCACAGCAGTGGGCGTTTACACTGAAGTCTCACAGCAGCCAATCACAGCAGTGGGCGTTTACACTGAGGTCTCACAGCAGCCAATCACAGCAGTGGGCGTTTACACTGAAGTCTCACAGCAGCCAATCACAGCAGTGGGCGTTTACACTGAAGTCTCACAGCAGCCAATCACAGCAGTGGGCGTTTACACTGAAGTCTCACAGCAGCCAATCACAGCAGTGGGCGTTTACACTGAAGTCTCCCAGACGACACGCCCCTTAAAACGGAGCGTTCAGAGCAGAGGGCTAAAATCAGGGTAGGAAACATGCCTTTTATTTATAGATTATGAAAATTTTTGATGTAAAAAGCATTCTAACATTATAAGTGCAACCCAGGAAACATCATAAAACAATAAAAAAAACGCAGTTCATGACCCCTTTAAGGAAGATAGAAGAAATAAAATCTTCTGCGTAGCCTTCAGTACCTTACTTGTGTCTCAGTGGACTCTCAGGTCTTTACCAGAGTTGATCTTCTGCTAGTTCAGTACTGCTTGCTAATTACTACTTCACTGATTGCTTTGCGTGATTTGCGTTTTTTCCCCGAACCAGTTCAGTGGAAACTCTGCCCTGCAGCCGATCCTTAAGGTTTCATTGGTCATGTCAAACACACTAATGATTGCCTACACCAAACACTGAACCCTAAACCTACCCGTCATTATATTTATGGGCCATACTCGAAAAAAACTTTCTGAAACTTGAATCCTGAAGGAGTGTATTTGGCACAGAAATACTCCGTCATACGAAATGATGTCCATGTTTATCATGAGAATCAACTTTTTAACAGAGTAAATAAGTCAGAATGCATGAAATGCCCCTTTAAGCATTTACCGTATCTAAGGGGAAATAGTTTTGTCTCCCGCTTCTTGATTCTCGCACCGCCTGAGCTGACATAGGCCTGCATCCAAAAACCTTGGCAGTGACTTGTTGCCTCGCTGCCTTATCAGGCAATGACTTGTAAGGCAATGTTTGGTTTGTGAGGGGGGTGAATTTTTTTATAACTCATCCATTTAAATTATATTAAGCCTTAAAGTTCTGCATAATTAAGGGCGTGGCCACTTTGAGTGACAGGTGGATTGCCACTGTCACCTTAGCTCCGCCCACGTCCCGCCTCTTTGCCCATTTTCCGTTATCCGGGAGTGATGCTGCCAAGATGGCGACGGCTGGCTTTAGGCTTCAAAAAATGCCCTTCGGAAACCTACGGGTGACGTCACGGACACTACGTCCATATTGTTTTCCATATGTTTCATTTACATCAAAACTGTTTCAGAGTCGCCTTTGATACTAGAGGCTGAGGTAGGTCAGTATTTTAAGTCTGCTTTTATGCGGCATTGTGTCTTTTTACAGGGCTTGACAGTGCCACCATTGCACTCGCATTTGCCACTAAAAATAGACGTGTGTGAACTGTGTTTTGGAGCACGTGTGTGAATAAACAATCCCTGTGGATCAGTTTCTTAAATGTAAGATCATAAAGTCTTCAGTACTGTAAATGCTATAACAAGCGTATTAATGATCATTTTAAGGCTCTTATATTTTGGGGATGAAAAGCATAAATGGCGACACTGCCTAATGTGATTATTAATCTTCATAAGGCTCTGATTTCATTAATAAATGTGAGCACTTCACGTCTCAAAGCCTGAAGGTGGCGCTGTTGTGCGTTCAGGCTCACACACACTTATGCCAAACACACTAATGATCAATCATGAGTGTTTACTGTACGTGTTTATACTGTAATATGTTGTGTACGGGTGTATGAATGCATATTTTATCTCCTCGTCTGAAGGTGAATGAGCTCCTGCAATAATAAAGCATTTCAAAATAAGAGTCCCGCTGTATTTCAGGCTCGTTTATTAAATAAAAGTCACGCCGTGTGTCCGATTTACACCCGGTTATTATTTGGTTACACAAACTGTGTGTGATTTAATTTAATTTCCATTTAATTTAAACTAACCATAAAAACATCTCTTTACTTGAAATAAATGTTAACTGACATAAAATAAAATAAACAGGGTTTTTTTTTTTCATTTAGTTTCTTTAACCTGATGTACCAAACTAAAACTGAAATAAAATTTTTTTTAAAAATTTACAAAAACTAAAACAAAAAATGACAAAACAACAGAATTACTAAAACTTTTAACTAAAATTAAAATGAAAGCAGAATTAAATTGAATTCAAAATATTAACTGTATAGTCTCTCAGTGACACTAAAATAACACTATATGGCCAAATCCGTTTATTACAGTGTGTTTAATATATAAATGCAGAAATAGTTAGTTGCGCCCCTAAAGTTTCTAAATGCGCACCTAAATTTTAGGAGCACAGGTGCCCCTTGGGAAAAAAGTAAGCGTCAATCCCTGCATTACACAGAATTTTGAGCAGACACAGGGCCGCTTTAGAGCAGCCTTAACTCGGCTGTGTAAAGATGCCATCACCAGTCATTTTTAAATTATATGTATGTGTATGCTTTTCATACTACTACGCTTATCCCGGTCATAATATTTGTAGCTATAAAATTGGATTTATCTGAAAATTATAATGCGCTTTTTTGACTGATCTAATCCAGGTTTTAATAAACTGTGTCTGCAAAATATAGGCCTACTTTGTTTATAAAAAATTACACATTTCAGCATAACATGGTTATAAAAGTAAAACACCCTACAGTGAAACGTACCTAGAACATTCTTATTTGGTTCCCAAAAATAACCAAATGGGAACCATATGGGAACGTTAGGGGAACATTCTGTGTTTGCTGAACCTTTTTCCATCCTATAAACTGAAACCCACACCATAACCTCACAGATAACTTTTAACAGCATTTAATTAAATTGAAAATGTATGTTATTACTTCATATATTGTTTACAAGCATGCATTTGGCAAATGCTTTCATCCAAAGCCACTTACATTACATTCAAGGCATATATTTGAATGATTCTCTGAATCAAACCCATGATTCTGGTGTTTCTGCCACTGTTTGAGCTACAGGAATATATGGCCATCAAGACTTTTGAGCGCCAAATTATTGTCCCCAAATTATAGTTACATATTATTTATTATCTTAAATATCTTAAATGATTTTATGTGAAGCATTGTGAATTAACACTGTGTATAAAATGTGTAATATTAATAAAATTGCAGTGTGAGCTCTTGTCCTGTAGGGGCAGCACACACATAAACGTGTGTTTGTTACACTGCCACAAGAGGGAGCAATTCCCTTTAAATGTTTCTGCATAAATACACGAACATGCATGGACTACATGTGTATACATAACAAGATACAAGTGTGCAGCATATTTTCCTTTATTTTTTCCCTATGGTCTCTGTGTCTCTAGAGGCATTTGACTGTTTGTGTGTTTGTGTCGATAAACGTCTTCAGAATAACAGCACATTTACCAGAAAAAACATGCACCGCATCCAATACACACCATCCTCCTCCACTCCAGTGTGTGTTTGTGTGTGTGTGTGTGTGTGTGTGTTAGGGACAGCCAGAGCTCTGCAGGTCAAAGGTCACGATGGGACTGAAGCAGGACGTGGGAATGAGGCGACAGGAAGAGGAGGCAGTTCCTCTCAATGTTTATCTGCCCTGAAAACAGCAGAAATAAAGAAAAGAACAGATGGAGGGATGTTCCCTTTACAGCGAGGATTATTATTATAATGTGACACTGCATTAAAGTGCAATGAATGTATGACCAGAGAACACAATCACATATTCCTACATGATGATAGCAAACAGTGAAACTGACCTGCTCTTATTCCTCATCATGTGAGCTGCTTTAGTAAAAGAGAAGCTCCTGCGTCTGTATGACTGTAAATACAGATCCAGATGCTTTCATCTGTGTGTGTGTGTGTGTGTGTGTGAGTGTGCGTGTGAGAGTGAGTGTGTGTGTGTTTAAGTGTGTGTGTGTGTGTGTGTGTGTGAGAGAGTGAGTGTGTGTGTGTGTGTGTGTGTGAGAGAGAGTGAGTGTGTGTGTGTGTGTGTGTGTGTGAGAGAGAGAGAGAGAGAGAGAGAGAGAGAGAGAGAGAGTGTGTGTGCGTGCGTGCGTGTGTGAGAGTGTGTGTGTGTGTGTGTGTGTGTAAGTGTTGTACGTGTGTGAGAGTGTCTGTGTGTGTGTGATAATTGTATAGAGGAAGCTTTGCCTTCTGAACATGAGCATGTCATTTTTATAAATAAATAATTAAATAAACACAAATTGCTTTCTTTTTTATGATATTTAAATTATATATGGTTCACACATAAATTACCCGACACATCTGTTTTGATTGGATGGGAAAAGTAAAGAATCTTTTTGGAGGCCGCACCGCAGTCTCTAATTGGCCCGAACTGAAACATGCAAATGAGGGAGGCGTGTCTGCTGTATGTGTAGTCCCGCCTCGTTTCCTCTCGCAGAAGATTATACTGAATTAACAGCTCTGGGTACTCTGACGCTCAGATTTGAAGAAAACGCAGAAAATATGGAATATGATGGGTTTTGAAGCAAAACAGGTAAGATTCTTGTGTTGTTTTGTAAGATTGTGGTTAATAAACAGGAGTAGTATTTTTGAACCGGTCATACGCGAGCGCAGGTTGCACATGAACGCGTACGTACGAGTTATCAATCGCGCCACAAGAGTTTTAAAAGTTTAAACTGCGACCGTTAAACCGTCAGACGCATAAACTCTTCAGTCAGTCGCGACCGCGGGAAGTTAAACGCGATGTTTGAAGCTGTCACGAGTGTTTCAGGAGGAAACGGTGAAGATGTCGGAGAGTAAATGTGGTAATCCTTTGCTCTCTGAGGGGATTTGGGCTTTAAAGCTCATGTCTGACCGTCTGTCCTTAGAAAAAAATGCCAAAACAGCCTTTAAATTAGCCAGATACCGCTAGTCCGGAGAAAACGCCTGAAAAGTCAGTATAGTATATGAAATTACATAAATAATGCAGTCAGCTGGACCAGGACGTTCTTCAGGTAATATGCAATTATGATTTGTATATCACACATGAAAATATACTATATAGTTTATTATAGTCAAATTATTCTAGTAAATACCAGTGTTTTTGAACCATAGTATAGTAAAGATATAGTATATTATAGCAGTTACAGCATACTGTATTATTAACTATAGTCAATTGTTAAACTATAGTAAAATACTGAGGTATACTATAATTTACTGTAGGATCTTTAATATAGTATGGTTCAAAAACACGATAGTATTTACTAGAGTAATTTTACTATAATATAGTATAGTATTTTTTCATGTGGGTTAAAACAGGTTTCAGAGAAGATCAGTGGTTTTGTTTCAAGATAAACCTTTTCTGGTAATAAACATTAAACATTTACCCGACTTCTCCCTAATTAATAACTTTAAATAGACATCTAAATACATGACGTGTCATGTCACTGATGTGATTAGTGTGTGTGTGTGTGTGTGTGTGTGTGTGTGTGTACAGTGGTGGCCAAAATTATTAGAACACCTGACAGATCTGAAAATATTGAACTTTTTTGCCTCCAAAACATGATTTCATTTCATAATGTTCTTGAAACATGAACAGATGGTTGCTCTGAGCACAACAAATATCAGATGAAGTGAGTTGTACTGTTTTTATCCACTTTTAACTTTAATATTTTAGTATTAAAGTTAATATTTAACTTTAATATTTAATATACATCTCCTTATGATGGCTCTATTCTATGGTTTATAGAGCATAATCATGACTTTGTAGATATTTAATTTGTTTTATGTGTATTGTAATGGCCAATTCAACAAAAACAACTGAAACCTCTTAAATATGCCAAGTGTTCTAATAATTTTGGCCACCACTGCACACACACACACACACACACTCCAGAGACACAATGAGGTCATAATAACACATTGTGTTATTATTCATAAGTATCTTGACTCTCTTCTGAATGTTTCTATCTCTCCTTCATATGTTGGCCTCTCTCTTTTGCGCTTGTGTGTTTTCTGCATGTTTTCCTCCTGTTCATCGTACGTTCCTCTCTCTCTCTCTCTCTATCTGTCTCTGTCTCTCTGCCCACTCCAGCATTCCTGGAACACTTGTAGAGTTTCTGTTGGGTTCTCTGATCTCGGCACAGAACCGACGGGGTCGGAGAGAAACTCCCCCTGAATTCCTCAGCATGAAGGTCAGGACGGAGAAAGCTGAGGTCCAAGTGCTCCTTAACAAGGCATTATAGTTGATCCCTAACCCTCACCCTAACTAACCCTGACCGTAACTAACCCTAACCCTAGACCCAGAAATGAAAAATCTGTCATCATTTACTCGCACTCAAGCTATTCTATGAACTTCTGCTCAAACACACACACACACACACACACACAAATAAATTCTAGTAAACAAACAATACTGGTTACCAACCGACTTCCATTTTCCATTTTATAGACAAAAAAAAACAAAACATAACAGAGGGGTCAAAAACGAAAAAGGGGTTTTCAAGCATCCAAATAATAAAAGTGTAATACAACTTTAAATTTTGTCTTATTTCTGTATGTTAGAATGTGTCCTGATTAGATTCAAAAGCAAAAAATAATAGTTTATATACAAAAAAAGTCTTGACATTAAAATGCTTTATTTAAGGCTGACAGTACAGCCCCCAAATACTAATTAATTGTAATTTAAACTCTTTAATACTTTGCCAATATCCTTCAAATCACCAGGTTTTACCCATTTGTCAGCAAGACGTTTTTGTAAAAAAATCTCTTCTGTTGAACTGAATAAGGGATCTGAGCTCAACAGCCCATATAAAGTAAATGGATTCCAAATTCTTTATCATATGAAAACTTCTCTGTTTTGTGCACATCATATGAGTTTGAAATAATGTGAGGGTGAGAAAATTACAATAATGTATTTATTTATTTAATGATAGTATTAAAGGGATAGTTCACCCAAAAATGAAAATTACTCACCCTCAAGTAGGGATGTGACGGTGATGAAATTTTCCCACCAGTTAATCAACATGTGACAATATCGGTATCACCGACGGGGACTTTTAAATTGCTAATTCTAAACCGAAAGTAAAATGCGCACGGCTGCTCTGGCATTCATAACGGTGCGCACAAAGTGAATGTTTTCAATGAATTCCTATGGAAGCTCAACTTGAACTGAACGAAGTATACTTTCGGCTTAAAAGTGCTCCACACTTAAGGCCTTCTGAACGATGCGTTTGTGTAAGAAAAATATCCATATTTGAAACTTTATAAAGTAAAATTTCCAGCGGACCGCCTTCCATATTCAACTTACGCAGAAAGTGTAGTGCCTCTCGCAGTTCAAAACGCTTACACTACGCCCAATGTCATCGTCACGCCAGTTACGCTTTTTTCCTAAGTCAAATATGGAAGGCAGACCGACGGAAGCTTGATTTTTTTTAATTTTTTTTTTTTGTATTATTTATTTATTTTTTAAATATGGATATTTTTCTTACACAAACCCATCGATTCACTTCAGAAGTCCTTTATTAACCCCCTGGAGCCGTGTGGAGCACTTTTAAGCCGAAAGTATTTACCCGTACACGAGCGTATGCGCACAGTCAAACGCACAGCCTTGCAAAGTATACTTCTTTTGACTCGTACGCATACACCGGCGTTCGATGCATGCGCAGTTTTGAGCAATCTCTCGCCACAAGTTACAACCCACGTAAATACTGCAAAAACAGCAAATGCACATGTGCGTACCTTCCGCGGTGCGCGTTCATTCGCAAACTCTTCTGATGACAAAATTCACATCACACGCACTGTACGCTGACCCTCGCCTACACGTAAAAAGTGAAGTATACTTTGGCCTTTATAATGAATGGATGCATTTTTTGGGGCTTCAAATTTTGGGCTCCCATTCACTGCCATTGTAAAGCTTGGATTAGGAATTTTTTTTATATAACTCTGATTGTGTTCGTCTGAAAGAAGAATGTCATACACACCTAGGATGACTTGAGGGGGAGTAAATCAAGGGGGTAATTTTCATTTTTAGGTGAGCTATCCCTTAAGAAAATGCATTTTTAAAAGAGTTTCAATTAACTTTGCAAAGCATCTTTAAAACACAGCACTTTTATATTGAACATGTTTAAAAACTCAATATGCGGCATGAAAAAGGTCTAGAGACACTTTTATTTTAGGAAGTTTAACTTTTAACTTAAGGCTGAAATGGAAAAAAACAAGGTCTACTCTAGAGATACATTTTTACTTTTTGAACTTTATTTAACTTGAGTTTTTAGAACGTAATGTCATGTTGCAGAAGACGTGACCCGTGCTCTACGGTCAAAGACATCCATCTAGTGCGTGTTTACATAAAAACAATAAAAAGCTGCAGTGGAATGCAAAAACACGTTCCCTTATGGCACAGCATGTTTACACAGAGCAACACGTCTGGTGTGAGCGTCTGTGTTCATAAGGAACTACCACTGGACACTCACTGGATGTGTTTGTGTCCGAGAGTGGCAGTACAAGCTGAAAGAGAAGGAAACGAGAGAGACGGTTCTTGGCTCTGGACAGGAAGCCAAACGGCTGCTTTATGTCAAAGGTGCCGAGTATTTTTACTGAGAGCGTGAGAGCCGTCAGAGAGAGAGACGTTACACACACACTCACAGTTCTGTGACTGCACTGTGATCTCCATACATGTGTAGCTACAACTTTGACCAAATAAATTTCTTTAAAGGGTCATAACACGCACAGTTTGTGCCAGTCTCATGTTAATCTTGAGTATCTATAGAGTAGTGTTGATCCTTCATATCTCCCAAGAGTCTTTAGTTTATCATGTTTATAAAAGACAGATACACTGTACCGATTCTTTCAGAAAACAGCCGAGCTCGTGGAGGCGTGCAGTGGGCGGAGCTAAAGAGCACACACACACACACACACACGCACACTCATCATGGCATTATCCCTGGATAACTCTCGATTCACTATACGTTGGAGTTGTTCACATTATATGCACTTACGTGCCGATTGCCAACAAAACACACATTTGATGCAGTTTCACTCACCGCCTGCGGTTTCCACTCATGACCGGGAACAAACACACACACTTGCAGAACTCCGGAAACACAAACTGCACCCACTGTTCCCTTAACGCTGGGTTATTTGGGAAGCTGAACAAGGTGATCTTTCCCTCACACCAGAAACACACTTCTTTAGTGACATTGTTGATCTCGTGTCTAAAAACACAACGCCAGCGCCGCCGACGGCTCCCGTAACCCGAACGAAGCTCGTTGATGGACGCGCTCTTGCTCTCGCTCTGGGTGGTGTGTGTGTGTGTGTGTGTGTGTGTGTGTGTGCGCGTGCGCACGCTCATCCGGGAGAAGTGCCCATACAAGGAATGCATTTAAGATGTGTTCAAATTTTAGAATGAAATTAAATTGTGTTGGGCAATGTCATACCGACTGTTGACCTACCGACAAGGATATGATGCTTTTTAGTGCTTGTGCAACAAAATGAGGTGGATTTTAGTAGAGAGTGCTGGGAAATGTAGTTAATAAGTTTAATATTGTGGCATTATCAGTTCATGCATTCCCCGGGAATCAAACCCATGACCTTGACGTTGATAGCGACATGCTCTACTAGGGCTGGACGATTAATCGAAAAGTAATCGAAACCGAAATTCAGAACCTCTAACCGACGTAATTTTCCCATGTCGGTTATTTCGGTTTTGGTCACGTGGCTCCGCCCCATCAGTCATATCAAGTGCAGATTGCAGGCACACGGAAAGATTCAGGAGCAGTTATCTTTGTTTATATAATCTGGATGCTCAGTATTACTATGGTAATTGCATGTTTTACACAGTTTATACAGGTAAGTTAATCGCTGTTCTTATATGTGCTGCTACACAGACGGCGCGCGCAAGCGAAGCCAGATCACTTTCACTTGCGTCCTCATGCGTTTAAAGGCTTGCCAGTTTAAACATTCAAGCGATCACAAAGAAATGCACTTTTTCATTAGAAAAAAATATCCCACCTTTAAGAGTTGAGCATATTTACAGTAGCCTACAAACCTTATCAGTGAACTATGAGGGCAAAAAAAAAGAGCAAAATAATCGTTCATTAATCGTAATCGAGGTAAAATGTTAAATTAATCGAGATTAATTTTTGATTTTGATTTTAGGTCAAATCGTTCCGGCCCTACGCTCTACTATTTGAGCTACGTGAATGCTGGTAAACTCTAAAGCTATTTTTTAATGACAGTAAAACGTGAACAAACTAAGCTGCACAAGCTGCATTCACATTCATTTAAGGATTAGTTTACTTCAGAATTCAAATTTCCTGATAATTTACTTTATTATGATAATTTAATTGACCTTTCCAACATGACTACATCATACTTGGCGCATCGCATAGAGTGCAAGACGAGCATTTGAGGTTAAAAAGTGTATATATGTTTGTTTTTGTTTTTTTAAATGGCCGATGGTTTGTCTAGATAAGACCCTATTCCTCGTCTGGGATCTCTGAAGCTGCACTGAAACTTGAAATTTGGACCTTCAACCCATTGGTTGCAATTGAAGTCCACTATATGGAGAAAAATCCTGGAATGTTTTCCTCAAAAAACCTTAATTTCTTTTCGACTGAAGAAAGAAAGACATAAACATCTTGGATGAGATGGGGAGAGTAAATTATCAGGGAATTTTAATTCTGAAGTGAACTAATCCTTTACGTCATTGCCCAGTCAGTTCTTCAGTTTTGGCCTCACTTTGAGCTTCAGGAAACACTCCAGACCAGAGAACATTTCCAGCCGCTCCGACTGAAGTGTTCCTGGAAAATAGCAGGACAGAAGAACATTCCCGAAGTGTTTATTATATCTCAGAGTCCTGTAAAGTCTCTCATAACACGGGCGAGAGTGTGAGATCTGTGTTCTAGCGTTTCTCTAAACACGACAACACACACTTGTTCATCTGTTGGTCGAGTGCAGGAGTGTGTTATGTTATCATTTCTCTGTCCCATTATCATTATAGTTGTGCTGTGGACTATTCTTTTATATTTAGAAGGATTTTCTATATCTGTAATTCTGTATCATTATAGTTATCGTCCTTGGCCTTTAGTCTGGAATATCTCTAAGCCAGAGCGTTGATGTCCTGCCCACTCAGAACGCCAACTGAGCGTCTGTAGAGGAACTCAGAAACCGTTTGTCAGATGTTCCCATCCAGCCTGACGGAAATCTTGCCAAGAAGAATGGGCGAGAGTTTGAGAGATACAGACGTACTCAAAGAAATCACAGCTGCTTTGTGCGGTTCTTATGAGACTATAACATATTGCAGTTAAGTGTGTGATGGTTCAGTAAAGAAAATGTGAATAAAATGCTTTTTATAGGCAGTAAACACAAGCTCTTGCTCTGTTATGCAAGCATTGCTTTTGTAAAGATGTTTTCCTCTCTCAGTGTGTTCATTGCCGCTCTGACTCTCTGTTGTGGTGTGTTTGGATGTGGGTTCTGTGTTTTTGGTCGTGTAGATCTGGTCGTGACTGTGTTTAGCTGTGAGTGGCTGAAAACAACTTTATGAACAACAGTTGCATAGAGAGAATAAATACTGTTTCAGTGATTGTGAAGTGTGCTTGTGTTAGCGCTCTGATATTTTGTTTAGTAATCTATATAATAGTCTCTCTGCGCTCCATTAATGAGCCTGAACGCTACCGTTAATTACAGGCCTGTAATGCAATTTAATTAGAGGAGAATTCAGGAAATCAAGCGCTTTAGCTTCTAGTATATAAAACTTTATAATTGAATAAGTACATAAAAAGATCCAGATTATACCCCCGACTGGTGTGTCCCGGTTCATCTGACTAATGGAAGATTAGCTCTGATTAGCCATTAATTAGCTAAAGTGTCTCCCACTGACACGCTCAAAGCTTCTCGTGGATTAGCTTCAGGTTGGATCCGTTTTTAAACGTTGTCACGGATTGTTATGGGATCATAGTTCATAGAGGCTACAAATATATATTGAGTTTTATAGCCCACCCACTTTTTCAGCACACTAAGTATATTTTCTATTAATTTCTACACTGTAAACCCAAATAAGCTGGCAAAACTCAATAAGTTGCCTCAATTTTTTTAAGTTAAGAAATGTAAAGTTTAAGTAAGCAGAACTTGCAGATTTTTATTTTTAATTGCTCTGAACTTGAAATATTTGAGTAAGCTAATTCATACATTTAACTTATAAAATATCATGTAATCTAAAATTTTTAGTAGTGGAAACTTGGCTATCTTTAACTAGCTAATTCAATAAATGCCACCTTGCTAATTGGTAACACAATGCTTTGATAGCATTAGCATAGCACGTGCTGAATGAGTATATAATACATTTATCATAACTCTGTTCTCAAGCTAACCATGATGGACCCAATATTGCAGAAGCTCTTCTAAACTAGCATAGCAAAACATTAAACACTACTAATCTTGCACAAAAAAACACAATATAACACTTAATTTTGGCATTTACTGTCCCTTTTGAGTGTCATGGCAAAGCATGCTGGGAAATATAAATCCCAGCCCAGTTTCGGTTAAATTTAAGTTTGTCTAAATTAAAAGAAACTGGTTTATAAAACTCAAAACAACTCAGATTACTTAAAATGTGTGCGTTTTGAGAACTCAAAAGTAAAAGGAAGTTCTAAATACTCATAAAAGTTCATTAGTTTGAACTAATTTGTTTAATTTGAGTTGGCTCTACTCAAACCAATTCATTATTTTGAGCGTTAGGGTTTACAGTGTACCATATGGATTAAAAAAAAATCTTCATTAAAGTGTTGTAAGTCATGAACCAAACCAACAAGCAATGAGGAGAATCAGAACAGTACAAACTTTGTTTTGAAGCAAAATATTTATTTAAAAATCAGAGACTGCGAACGTAACGGCTTTAGTGAGGGAAAGAACTACAATCCCACGAAGCATTGCGAACAGCATAATCAAATTAAAACTAATTTAAAAATGTTGATTATGTATATAAAACAATATGTTTTAAGTTTATTGCAAAATATGCATATATATATTCAAACATTTTAGTATTTTGAGAGCGTAGAGATGTCGACTCGATTACGTCATTCGCTGTTCTTCATGGGAGTGGACGGAGCTAAAGAGATCTTTTGGTGGTTCTGCTTGTTTCGATTCTGATTGGTGGAATTTCTGTGTAGCATCATGGGTAATGTAGTTTTTCTCCAAGAATCCACTGTTAAACAATTATTTTAAAACTCAGTTGAAATAATGCGGGTCGACGGCTTCAACAGAAGCAAATATCATCTGTCTTTAATGGTTTATAAGTTATATCGTTCAAAATCAATTTCCCTATGGAGAAAATTAATGTTTTCTGATAGTGTCAGTGCAGTCAAATCGATAATATCACTGAACATTAATTGTCTTTTTAACTTCGGGTAGATGATAACCTGAAACAACGTTTATGATTGAGATTTATTACATGCCGTCTCTCTCTCTCTCTCTCTCTCTGTGTGTGTGTGTGTGTGTGTGTTTAATCCTGCAGTGTATTGCAGCACACACTATTGTAGATAAATACAGCAGCTCATGTTAACGCTGACCTTAAACACTAATGTGTGTCTGACCTTAATCTCACCAATACACACCAAAATAAAAACAAGCTGATCCTGGAATTACAGTCCAATTTGACCTTTGCTCCTCCTGAGGCTTAACCGAGCCGGAGAGTCGAGCTCAAATACATGTTTATTAGATCAGCGTGATTTATTGCTTGTATTTTTTCGATGTGATTTTTGACTGTTGAAATCTATTGTGTTCTTGCAGTGTTAGATAATCTAGATGAACCTTTAGACCAGGGGAGGGTTGCATAAACAGCAAATTAGTCAGCAATGTTTTATCTTTAAGACTGTTTATAACTGTTAACTCTAAATCTCTATAAAAAAATAGATTGATCTAATTTGATACTGAAAAGTAAGACTGGTTAGCCCTAACTAACTGCTAGTTGGTTATACTAGTTCCTAAATCACAGTCTTAACATAATAGGGCCCTATGAAATACGTTTTATTATTTCCCAAATTCTGATGAATTTTTCCTAATTCCGTTTTTTAATTGCCTTTTTTTTTTCGAAATTAATTTTTTAGTAATCAAAAAGCATTTCTAATTAATTGAAATAATGAAATTTATACAATTTAACAACAATTTATTAAAAGTTTAATAAAAATGTTTAGGGCCCTATGAAATATGTTTTTTTCCCATCCAATTCCATTTTATTTTTTACCAAATTCTGTGTTTTAAGTTTTCTGGATTCCATTTTAATCGTTTAATTAAATTTTAATAATTCATAAAAACAACAATTTTAATATATATTTATTTAAATCTAACCCCACCCCCAAATTCTGTGTTGTGTATTTTCTGGCAATCAAATGAAAACATGAATTTAATTGATCTTTTAATCATATGAATTTAAACAAACTTTTTGTCAAATAATGTGCTGCACAATGAGCTTTACTGTTAAAATTAAAAGTCAAAAATAAAAGTTCGGTTTGACTTGATTAAAATATATTCTGTCAAGTTAAACCGAACTGTTATTTTGACGGGTTGCCGTGAAGAGCTTTGAGTTTCTGTGTGTTTATGATCTGATGACGATAGTTTTTCTCAAATGAAAAGATAAAATGTTGATGAAGTAAGGATGGGCAAAATGGACTTAAAAATATATCACAATATTTTCTGGTATTTATTGCGATAACGATATCAATGACGATATATCAGATAGGCCCCTATAATAAACAAATTACATAAAATAATAAAAAAAAAAACCCTGTAAAAATCCAGCCTTTTCAGAAATGGAAAAGTTGCAGATATACTTTTCTTCTGTAAAAGTGCAGGTAATGTTTAAATAGTGCAACTGAAAAACATCACACAATACAAACAACAATAATTCAAATCAATGACAAGTTTGAAATGTAAACAGATTCTGTGTTTATTCATATTCTCATGGTGCAAACAGCAAAAGTAATAATCACAACCATGTCTTCAGATTACAAAAAAAAATTGCAAATAATGATTTAATGATAGAATATAAGTAATTTGAACTAAAGCTTGGTCACGTGCGAATGAAAACGTATGAATGCATGTTTGTAATTTTAACTGAATTTAGGACTGTGGAGCTTTAGACATGTTGGTCATTCAGTGTTTCTGTAAAAAAAAAAACTAACAATAATACTGATAAGATAATAATACTACGAATTCTACTAATAATAACAATATAAACCGCACTAAGCATTGATGAGCTGTTGGGTTTATGAATATTCGCTCGAGTTGATTTGCTGAAATCAAAACGGGTACAGTAACAGGTGAGCGCCAGCCAATGAGATCACCATTTGCGCATTAGTTTCTTCTTGTTCATAAAGGCTGAATAATTCCAAATGAACGCTGTTATTTCACAGGAAAATACAACGAAGAATATTGTTTACATGTAGCACGTCAGTTCTGCGTGGTATAAGACTCTCTCGCTCTCTCTGTGAGTGTGTGAGAAACACGGAGCGCTCTCAGCAAAGCAACAGCGAGTTATGCGCCTCACACTAGTGTTTACACTGTGCGTCAAATACACTGAATTCATTGAGTTTGCTTTACGGATCGCTTGACAAAGAGCGAATCTTTCAAGTGCTCAGCGAGTGAAAATACATCTGTGTGTACAGGTTCAGATTGTAGAGGTCGCTCCTCGTTTAGCGATAAACTCCTCCTCTCTTCCGCCATAGCTGTTTTCGCTCTGCACGAGAGCTGCGAATGTGTCGCGTCATCAACTAGGCTTTATCGTTATTATCGCGGGAAGACTAATTCTTATCATGGGGAGAATTTTTACCAGTATATCGCAAACACTAAGATATCACCCATCCATATGATGAAGTGACCCTGAGAGCGGCTCTGGAGATGAAGTTCATGAGTTCATGTCCTCATATAGTGAGACGGCAGAGGCTGAACACACAACGAGCGTCACGCGTGCTTCAGTGTGTGTGTGTGTGAAACCGCGCTTCTGCACCATTCATTCACACAGAGACACGCAGAGCATGCAGGATTTACAGTAAAAGTTTTTATGACTGGATTCTGCGATTCCGTCCGCGTTTTCCGCATCGCAGAAGTCATAGGGCCTTATGTTTATTTCTGCAAATGAAAGTCATCTATTTATTGTCTTTTTATTTTTATAATTGTTTCCTCATTCTGACTCTGCAGATGACTGACAGGACATGGCGTTACTCTGTCGTCATGGCGATGGTCTCTTTAGCCTGGCTCCTCCCAGTCATCGCTGCTGCCACGCCCTTCCCCAGGGATCTGCAGCCAATCATTGTGGTGGGACCGGAAGGTGAGTCACATGACTGACAGGAGCTCATTGTGCTGGTCCACATCACAGATCATCAGATTCTGTCCTCCATCCAAACTATTTTGGTTTGCTCTGCCAACATTTGAATTGGCCCTCCTTCAAAAATGCTGTTTTGTTCTAACTTCTTAAAATAGTTTGTCTGAAGCAAAGTCCGTCTCTTGTTTTTGCTAACTTATTCCCTTTTGATAGCAATTGATGGCATATTTTGCAACATTTCCAACAAATGGAACATTAAAATTCTAGAGAAAAAACATTAAAAAAAAATGTAAATACATAAGATTAAAATAAATAAGTGATTAAATAGCAAATTAACATATAAACATGCACAAAAATAAATAAGTAAATAAATAAACTTAATTAATTTCTTATTTATAAATGTGCTTAAAAGTGTATAAAGTAAATAGTTAAGTAAATAAATGAATTAGATTAAAATAAATATATGTGGAAAAGCCTAGAGTAAAACTGTCACACGTCTGTCTTGTCCTGTGCAGCACATGTGGTGGTTTTGATGTGATCTCATGTCTCTGGTCCCTTGTCACCCCGCCCTTCTTGTTATCTCATTATTGGTTTATTTGCCCCACCTGTTCTCCCTCATTTCCTGCTTGATTTGTCACCCTTTATTATCTCATTGTGTCTTCAGTCCTGTGCTGGTCCTATGTCGTCTGTTATCTGCCGTGTTCCTGTTTATGTTCCTGCTCATTGTATTAGTTTATTCCAAGTTTGATTTTCCCCCAGATGGGCTTTTGTTTTGTGTTTATTTTTTATTTACAATAAATACTCATTCCTATCTGCATTTGAGTCCTCGCTCCCATTTCTCCCTTTCACCATGTGACAAAAACTGTGAATATAATAATAATAATAATAAAATTCATAAATAAATAAATTAGCTTAAAAAAACGTGCAAAGGTTTAGAGAAAAAACATATATATACATAAATAAATTAGATTAAAATAAATAAGTGATTAAATGTTAAATTAACATAAAACATAAATAAATAAAGAATAAAAAAAATTATTAATCTATTAAATTAACGATTAATATAAATGAATAAAAATTGGAATTAAATATACAAATAAATTATGCAATTAACAGTACATTCTTATAGTGCGTAGAAAAGATATATAATAAAGTAACTTAATAGAAACTAATGTTAGATGTATAATATTGATATTTTTAGTGTATTAAAGGGGTCATGAACTGAGAAATCAAATTTTCCTTGAGCTTTTGACATATAAGAGGTCATCATAATATAAGAATATCCTGTAAGTTTCAGAGCTGAAAACTTCCTTGTTAGTCCAATAAAAGCTTTTATAGACACCAGGCCCAGCAAACGACAGGTTTTTCAAAGTGGGGATCTATGACGTCAAAGGGAGGCAAGCACCGCCTCTGCAGAAGAAGATCGACGCCTACTTCATCACTGCCTGTTTAGCCCCGCCCACTTCATCACTGCCTGTTTAGCCCCGCCCACCGATTCACGCATGACATGCAATAGAATAGGTAGCCTAAGTAACATAGGCCTACGTGGTGTTAAACCATTGAGCTACAAAGCAATAAACATGCCGTTGAGGATTACAAAATATTGTGCAGTGCCTGGACTCATGTAAGTAACTGTGTTCATTCTAATGCCTGATCTGAAATGTAATGATTCATGTACAGTCAGATGTTCTTTGTCTGTGTCAGTAAATCAGACCAGTGACTAAACATCAACTTGCGTTGTTTCTCTTAGTAGGATGAAAATAATCTGTTATTTAACGGTGATTAAATTCTATAAAGAAAGCGATCAAAGAAAGCTCCCTTTGCAATCGTTGGAGCAGCGCGCGCTGGAGCTGTCAATCAAACAGGAGAGTTTATCAGTGATGCGTTTATCAGTGACTCCCGTTTTATTCAACGAATCTCTTAACTATATCACGTTTGCACTGTTAGTGAAGATGAAAGCATTCGCTAGTGTACAGAAACTGAGTTGCAATGACGAGATCACTGCTTTCATGCGCTCAGCATGTGTGTGATCGGCTACAATGATCATCACAGCAACCTTTCATGCCATAGATCTAAATATAATGCCATAGATCTAAATATAATGCCATAGATCTGAATGCCATAGATCTGAATATAATGCCATAGATCTGAATATAATGCCATAGATCTGAATATAATGCAATAGATCTAAATATAATGCCATAGATCTAAATATAATGCCATAGATCTGAATATAATGCCATAGATCTGAATGCCATAGATCTGAATATAATGCCATAGATCTGAATATAATGCCATAGATCTGAATATAATGCAATACATCTGAATATAATACAATAGATTTGAATATAATGCCATAGATTTGAATATAATGCCATAGATCTGAATATAATGCCATAGATTTGAATATAATGCCATAGATCTAAATATTATGCCATAGATCTGAATATAATGCCATAGATCTGAATATAATGCAATAGATTTGAATATAATGCCATAGATCTGAATATAATGCCATAGATCTGAATATAATACAATAGATTTGAATATAATGCCATAGATCTGAATATAATGCCATAGATCTGAATATAATGCAATAGATTTGAATATAATGCCATAGATCTGAATATAATACAATAGATTTGAATATAATGCCATAGATCTGAATATAATGCCATAGATCTAAATATAATGCCATAGATCTAAATATAATGCCATAGATCTAAATATAATGCAACACTTTTCACGATTAATTAACCATGAGAGCTGTAATAGTAAAAACGCGCTAAAAGAGGGAGTAATACTTAGCTATTTCAAATTAAAAGACGTTAGCCAATCACAGCAGTGGGCGTTTACACTGAACTCTCACAGCAGCCAATCACAGCAGTGGGCGTTTACACTGAAGTCTCACAGCAGCCAATCACAGCAGTGGGCGTTTACACTGAAGTCTCACAGCAGCCAATCACAGCAGTGGGCATTTACACTGAAGTCTCACAGCAGCCAATCACAGCAGTGGGCGTTTACACTGAAGTCTCACAGCAGCCAATCACAGCAGTGGGCGTTTACACTGAAGTCTCAGAGCAGCCAATCACAGCAGTGGGCGTTTACACTGAAGTCTCACAGCAGCCAATCACAGCAGTGGGCGTTTACACTGAAGTCTCAGAGCGGACACGTCCCTTAAAACGGAGCGTTCAGAGCAGAGGGCTAAAATCAGGGTAGGAAACATGCCTTTTATTTATAAATTATGCCAATTTTTGATGTAAAAAGCATTCTAACATTATAAGTGCACCCCAGAAAACATCATAAAACAATAAAACAACGCAGTTCATGACCCCTTCAATTGGGTGTTTATAAAAGACAGATTTCTTTTAGATTTCCCTCATACGAGGATGTTCATCTTTGGGGGTCCGTGGCGTCTAAAAGTTTGAAAAGCCCTGAGCTACATAACATTAATGTTAGCTTTTAATTTTGACGTCAATATGCAGTAAAGTCAAACACACACACACACACACACACACCTGACGCCATGTCTGAGATTGAAAGCCTCACAGGAAACAGGCTGATGTGTTAATAGTGTTTCCTGTGCTCCACAGACTCACACCTGTATCCCAGTTTCCAGGGTCTGACCGGGTCACACAATCACACGGAGCGTCTCGGTCTGGACTATCAGCGGATGATCCGGATCCAGCACATGCTGTACATCGCGGCCAGGTCGCTCTCGCTCGCTGGCTTTATTCCAGTCAGATAAACCTGTGCTCCAAACACATGCAGCGCTGGAAAAACCTCTTGAATTATACTTACGTGAACATAAAGACACAGAGTAAAAATTATCCTGTCAAAACACGCTTGAGTGAAAGTAAAAGAACTACAACTTTAAGTTGTACTTGAGTATTATAAAGTAGAAATAACCACGTTTTGTGATGCCTAGTTAGATCTTCTGTCTGCAGATGTCTCTGTTTATTTATGGGGCATTTGATTGTTTTTCTCAGCAAATATTGATATGTTATTAATTAGATTAATCAGGATATAATGTAATTCATTTGACTAAAATATGAATCAATTGACAGCCCTAATTGTTACTCAATACAACATTTATTTACATGAATATAATTACAGTATCGTTGATCTACTCCGTGATAAGAACATCAATGAATTGAACATTTGTAATGTTTATTTAAACAACAAGTGTTTTTGAGTCAAAGCATATCTCTTAACCTCAGAGCTCATAAGTTCTGTTCTGTTTATACATGCTGTTTTTAAATTTCTTTTCTTTATGGATTTTTTAAAACAGTATTTTCTTCCAGAAGTGTATTGTTGCACTCTGTTGATCAGCTCGGATAAATAACCCAGACTGGATAATAACGAAGTGACCGTCAAGCATCAGAACACCAACAAAAATATAACCAGTACTTAAAATACAATTGTAAGGAGTAAAAAGTGCTCTCTTTTTTCCATTGGAAATGTAAAAGTATGAGTTGTTAACATTGCACTCAAGGACAAATCCCTCAAAATAATACTGAAGTACAGTAATGAAGTAAAAGGACTATTTTACACCCCTGAAAGCTGGATGAATTTTAAAGAAATGTGATTCTGTTAGACATTGGTATATTTTGTCAAATGTATAATTTCAGTTGGAGAAATCATGAAATATGATGTTTTCTTGTGTTTTCCTCTTGTTTAGAGACCATGTGTTTGTTGTGAATCTCACAGCGTCAGTGGATAGAATCATCCCACAGCAGGTACACACACACACACACACACACACACTCACACACAAATACATACACTCACACACACACACACACACACTCACACACAAATACATACACACACACACACACTCACACACATACACACACACATTCTCGCACACACACATACACTCACACACATACACTCACACACATACACGCACACACACACACACACACATACACACTCTCACACACTCTCTCACACACACACACTCGCACACACACATACACACACACACACTCAC
The DNA here is from genome assembly GCA_039654105.1 of Coreius guichenoti. NCBI lineage: Eukaryota > Metazoa > Chordata > Actinopteri > Cypriniformes > Gobionidae > Coreius > Coreius guichenoti. Next base: position 1,180,249 of record CM077184.1, read on the forward strand.
ACTCTCACACACACACTCACACACATACACACACACTCTCGCACACACACACACATACACACACTCACTCACTCACACACACACACACACATACATACACAGACACACACACACACTCTCTCACACACACACTCTCGCGCACACACGCATACACATACACTTACACTCACACACACACTTACACACATACACACACACACACACTCACACACATACACACACACTCTCTCTCTCACACACACACTCTCGCACACACACATACACTCACACTCACACACATACACACACACTCTCGCACACACACACACACATACACACTCTCACACACACTCTCTCACACACACACTCGCACACACATACACACACACGCACTCACACACATACACACACTCACACTCTCACACACACTCACACACATACACACACACATACACTCACACACATACACACACTCACTCACTCACACACACATACACACACTCACTCACTCACACACACACACACACACACACATACATACACAGACACACACACACACTCTCACACACACTCTCTCACACACACACTCTCGCACACATACACACTTTCTCTTACACACTCACTCACTCACACTCACTCACTCACACTCTCACACACACTCTCTCTTACACACACAGGGCTTAAAGTTGTCCGGCACAGTGCCGGATCTCCGGCGTGCGGCGTTTGGCTGCGGAAAAAAAAAATACACTTAAAAAAACCGTGTTGATATCACGTCCGAGTTCATGAGTTCGCCTACCAATGGTTTGAGAGGAACACGCAGAGTCAGCTGGCATTGGTGTTGACGTCGCCGACGAGCACGCACTTCCAGCCAATCAGCGATCAGCAGGCAGACGCGCTCATTCATGACTGACAGGTTTTTAGCGCGATAACTCGTAGCTGTATATTCAAGTGACCGCTATGCTAAAGTGGCATAAATATACAGTAAGTTGTATCTACAGTAAAGAGTGGGAGAGTGATCCGTGGATTACACCTGTGGTGGGAGATGACTCGAAGACTCTTTATAAATATAACCAGCTCTGAGAGCACAGTTGATTGGCTTGAATTGAAATCGAATATGACTATGACTCCTGTCCATCATCACGTGAACACTGATCAGGACATCTGCGAGCTTTAACCCGTCCAGACTGCGCTCTACTCGTCCCTGACAGCTGCTGAACGAGGTTTGAATCAACGATTCATCAGTTTTGACTGTGCTAAGTGCGTTATGTTCTATGTACTTCACAACGTAACGTTACTATAGTTCTGTCAAAGCGCAACACAAAGGTGAGCGCATCGTTGTTATTTGTTTGTTGGCGGATTATCGTACAGTATCAGTGAATGACGCATTTTGGCAGTGGTGTGAATTAACGTGTGTGAAATGCCTGTTAATTACGTTGTTGTTTTCCCGATCTGTTATATTGGTACTTTTTGCACTTAAATTGTCTTATTCTTACTGTTGACATTGAAAATGATGTTTTTCTGAGGGTTAACTCAATTAATTTCTTGATTGCCGTTTTGACAGTTTCCACCTGGGCATTTTAGCCATATTTGCTAATTCTCTTTAATGTATTTGCCCTTGTTTTGATCCATTTTCCTGGAATTTTTTTGTTTGTTTGGGTTAGGGTTCAATCAGTGTTTCCCATTAATGACCCTGTGCCACCACTGTTTCATAATGAACCGAAAATGTGCATTTGTTTTTCACAATATATGGATATTACTGTCATAGGAATAATTCTGTTTGGCATCTTAAAACACCAGTGTCAGTGTAATGCAGACTGAGATTTATATCACAACTAAAAAGATGTTTGAGTCCTCTTTAATGTCCAGGTACAGTCAGTGCTTCTTCTTTGACTGTAAATGGGTTAAAGCTCTTCATTTTGAGCTCTAAGGGTGCACCAGATTCATGCATTTAACCTTAAACTGTACAAAACCCTAACCCTATCCCCCGAACCCCCCTAGAGGGACAATGTCCACCCAACATGGCTTTACAAAATCCTGTGGGAAAAACTGATCATTTTATGAACTTTACTCCAGCCTAGTACAACAACGCTCCTTTTAAGTTGAAAGCTGAAACTTAAAGCCAAATTAAAATGTCATTGGGCAAACTAGATTTGGGCTGAGCCCCGAATATTTACAATGTCTGGCTCCGCCCCTGGCAGATACGTGAGTTAGTTTAAAGGAAAATCATTTTCAAATACTGTTGTTTTTTCTTTTGTTTGCCAAATAACCGTATTTGTCTAAATAACCTCTGCACACACACACTCTTTCTCACACACACACACACAGTCTTATGGTAATCTGTTGTTCCAGATCCTGACGTGGAGATCTACAGACGTGTCGAAGTGCACCGTGCGAGGCAGAAACAGTGTAAGTGTGTCATCAGAGCAGATCTGAGATCAGATGAGGGGTGATGGGACACACAGCTGGACTGAAGATGTGTCTCTGTGGGAAAGAGCCACTGGATTTACTCTGTGCTGGACCACAAACCTTCAGAGACTTTAACAGATGTTTTTCACTCAGGGGAATCATCTTCTGTTTGCTTTCAGGACGAATGTTATAATTACATCAAAGTTCTTGTGCCTCGTAACGACGAGACTCTGTTTGCCTGTGGAACGAACGCGCTGAACCCCTCCTGCCGAAACTACCAAGTGAGTGACTGACCTCAGCTGCTGGCCAATCTCGCCATCACATGGACAGATGTTTAATGCTCCTGTTGTTGTGCAGATGAGTTCGCTGGAGCAGGTCGGTCAGGATCTGTTGGGTCAGGCCCGATGTCCGTTTGAGTC
>CM077184.1:1193052-1255552 GCA_039654105.1 Coreius guichenoti
TTTAGTGTGTATATATAAAGGTCACAGGTTTGCACATCCATCAGTGTCATAATACTAACTGCTCTACTAATTTAAACTAATACTAATCTCTTCTATATTTATATCTGCTCAGATGTGATGTCAGCAGCAGGAAGTGATGTAAACTCAGCTGTGGATTCAGTCTCTGGTCAGTGTCACACACATTATGATCTCCTGTCTGATTATTAGTGTCAGTGCTAACATCAGTCAAGAGGGAATTTCTAGTGTGTGTGTCGGTGTTTGTACCTACTTAGCCATATTTTAGAGACACATTTGTACCTGATGAAATATAGCAGTTGTGTCTGTGTCTGCAGGTGTGAAGCAGCTTCCTGATGCGGCGGGTCTGAGCGGCGGCTATCACTACACTATGCTGGGCGCGTGTGTGCTGGTGGCATTCGTACTGGGTGCGATCGTGTCGGGTTTGCTGGTGTCGTGTTACTGCAGTCAGAGATCCCAGCGAGAACAAGAGCCCGAGGCGTCACTTCCGCACGCGCTCTCGCTCAACAGCCTCGCCAAACTCAACCGCCTGCTGGACACCAAACCAGACAAGAGCGACGTTACGTCCTCCCAGATCTACAGCTCCGGCCCGTCCTGCCGGCAGCCGCCCGTCAAGACACACGCAAACGTGGAGGAAGAGATGGTCTCGGCGCTGCCCACCCCGGATTCGACTCCCGAGCTGCCAGTCAAGAACTTAAAATCTCTGAACAGCCAATGGGAGAGAAGCCACACCCTCAACTCCACCCTGCAGGCGTTTCCAACAAATCAGACACTTTCTAGCAAACACACTCCCTCAGAAAACCTCAGCGACGACATATTTAAACACATCCAGCTTCCAGAAGGGCGTGACGTCACCGACCCAGGGTCGTACAGCCGGACGTTACAGATGCCCACATCATATTACAGTTGCCTAAAAGAGACGCCTGATACCACAACACTTCAGCAGGTTCCACTGCAAACGCTTCCCGAGCGTCCGGACGGCATCACAGGCCAATCACAGCGCAAAGTCCTCATCAAGATGGGAAACGGGATCACAACGGCCCGGCAGCACACGTTCAACCAGAAGTCGCCGCACACGGGCAACCTCTACGAGATACACAGGCCGCTGATCGCAGGCGGCTCATGTCTGACGCGACAGCACAGCTACAGCGAGCCTCCTCTCCTCCAGCGGGCGGCTATCGTCAGACGCGCAGCGTCACTCAAACCACAGATCCCCCCTAAACCCTTAAACATCCCTGCCAGAACACTACACCTGCCCTCTGCTGCCACACACGGCAAACACAACTACTGCCCTCTGACCCCTCCTGACTCAGCACAGTACAACTAGAGGTCAAAGACAGCAGGTTTGGAATTGAATACTAGCACACTGATTACTGCACAGTATATACTATAGCAAACATGTTCACCACAGACTTTATTTCAGGCATTAACCAAAAACGCATCCCTCAGGACGATAACTGACTCGTTTCTTGAAAGTCAAGTGCATTGCATTGTGGGATACAATATTCCATCTTGGTATTCATTCACACACCGTGTCCAGTAAACATGCTGTAGTTGTAGCATGAATAGCATGCTAGTATGCTCTTTTGAACATGATTCCGTGACCTGAGGTCAGAGGTGAGGATGCTGACACTAACCCATGACCCCTGCCCTCTCTAAGGGACGCTTCCGCATCACGGGACATCTTCTGGAGTCTCATTGGCCGTCGATCAGCTGGTGCGGGACCGTCTGAAGAGCGTACCTCCATGAGCAGTTTCTCAGACAGGTTAAATCAGACCCGGTGCCAGACACAAATTCATGGACGGGCATTACATTTTTCCGGGGGGGGCACAATTGAGATCAACCTGCATAATAACATTAATTATGAATTAAATGGACAAAAAAACGAGGAAGAATTAAAGTACCACTCCATTGACGCGATACAACAGAAGAGTTCTTCTGTCTAAACACGCGCAGGGCTCGACATTAACGCTTGTCCGGGACAAGTGGATTTTTTTGAAGGGGCAAGTGAAAGAGAATTTTAAATTATTTTTTAAAAAAGTCTGACCAAACACATTTTTATTCAGGAGTTATGTATATACAAAACAATAACTTTTGATAACAGTAGCCTATTGATAAACAATATTGTGCAAACAAGCAAGGACTGGTGTTTGGTGGGACGTGACGTGGAGTTGGTGAAGGGAGACAGGCTCGTCCAGGTCCCCCAATGCCCGCCCATGGCAGCGGGACTGGGTTAAATGTCTTTTTCGGAGCCTCTAAAAATGACTGGTGAAACATTTACTTTAAAATAATAAAAATTGCATTTTGCTTGCAAAAAATACACTTGTTTGAGCAGAAAACGCAGATGGTTTTGAAATATTTTCAAAAGTATCTTCGGAGCAATATGAGCAACAGGATGTGATGTCATGCTTGTTTTAATAAACTATGCAAAATGATCAATAATAAATGCTGTGCTCTCACACTATAGGCAATTCTGAAGGCTTTATTCTTTTAGACTCGTTTTGAAAAGTCCAAAATAAGCTCAAACTCTTTATTTTTATCGATTTTTTTTTTTTAGTAAACAAGACTTCATATCTTCAGTCATTTTGCTTCTTCTCCAGTAAATGTCTTGATTTCAGAATGTTTTAGGTATTTGTGCATCATGATTTTGCAGTGGATGTTTGGTGTTGTCAAGAGATCCGTGACCTTTAGAGCCTCTGCTCGTCCTATCACTGCACAGAATCACAGGTCAGAGTTCACTGTATAAGACACAATGATTTCATGTTTGTGTACCTGCTGCCCTGTGTGTGTGTGTGTGTGTGGCACACCCCTTTGCTCTGACAGTAGCTCCGCCCACCTGATCAGCAGAGGCCGTGATTGGTGCAGCCTGAGGGTTTGTATTAGTTTAATAAGAGCACTATATTCTGTGAGATGTGTATGAATCTGTGAACTTCTCAGGCGACTGTGTGCAATCTGAATCAATGATAATAAACACTTGCTATGCACTTAATAAAAACATTGCTAAAAGATGCTAATGCGCAATGCCATATTTCAGTGTTTTCACTAGATCACATGATCTCTTCAGATCCCTGATGGACAGGCAGTTAAATGTGCAGTTATTAGTGAGTATTTGACTTTATTCTCTTTCATGTGGTCAGTAATACAGAAGCAGAGAAGATGTGTGTAATTCATTCATGGCTAACAGTTCAAGTTTTATGCTATTGATCAGTTCTGCTTTAATTATAGAACACACTGCATTAATATCTAACACACACACACACACCTCTTCAGTCTTAAACCGTATATACATTTAAAATAAATTAAACCTGAATATAAACAACTTCAGCTTAATCATGTTTAAACTACATACGGCAAATCAAATAAAAAAGGTTTGAACAGCACTGCTTTATTCAATGATCATTGTGTTTCACTGCAGCCGGTGGTCATTTATAAGCGTTGGCTTTGTGTTTGGGCAGAAAACTGAAGTTTTTCGGCACCGGTCCCAACAGCATCTCACTGCAGAGCAAACAGAAGACAACAGGACGTTTATTTAATTAGACATTAGCAAACAAATTATTTAAAAAAGACATTTTAATCATGAAACTGCGTTATTAGAAACAAACACACTTAAACTCTTTGTGAGTGAAATTTAGCCAGTAAATATTCATTCTTATTTCTAATTAGTTTATTTCAGTCTATAAATTCATAAATTAAATCATAACATAAAAAACAAAAATGCAAACACATGTATCAATTCATCGGTTTAATATGAGATGACATCTCAGTCAATGTTTCCATCCAAAGTTGCGATTTTAACTTTTGCACAAAAACTGGCACTAAATCTCAGTAATAAACTGTAAGTTGCTCTTTTCCCTCCATAAATGAGTGTCGTCTCAGAGCGTCAGGCGAAACACACACACACACCATAAATGAGTGTCGTCTCAGAGCGTCAGGCGAAACACACACACCATAAATGAGTGTCGTCTCAGAGCGTCAGGTGAAACACACACACACCATAAATGAGTGTCGTCTCAGAGCGTCAGGCGAAACACACACACACACACATACACCATAAATGAGTGTCGTCTCAGAGCGTCAAGCGAAACACACACATACACCATAAATGAGTGTCGTCTCAGAGCGTCAGGCGAAACACACACACATCATAAATGAGTGTCGTCTCAGAGCATCAGGCGAAACACACACACATCATAAATGAGTGTCGTCTCAGAGCGTCAGGCGAAACACACACACACACACACATCATAAATGAGTGTCGTCTCAGAGCGTCAGGCGAAACACACACACATCATAAATGAGTGTCGTCTCAGAGCGTCAGGCGAAACACACACACACACACATCATAAATGAGTGTCGTCTCAGAGCATCAGGCGAAACACACACACACACACCATAAATGAGTGTGGTCTCAGAGCGTCAGGCGAAACACACACACACACACACACACACACATCATAAATGAGTGTCGTCTCAGAGCATCAGGCGAAACACACACACCATAAATGAGTGTGGTCTCAGAGCGTCAGGCGAAACACACACACACACATCATAAATGAGTGTCGTCTCAGAGCATCAGGCGAAACACACACACCATAAATGAGTGTCGTCTCAGAGCGTCAGGCGAAACACACACACATCATAAATGAGTGTCGTCTCAGAGCGTCAGGCGAAACACACACACCATAAATGAGTGTCGTCTCAGAGCATCAGGCGAAACACACACATATCATAAATGAGTGTCGTCTCAGAGCGTCAGGCGAAACACACACACCATAAATGAGTGTCGTCTCAGAGCATCAGGCGAAACACACACACCATAAATGAGTGTCGTCTCAGAGCATCAGGTGAAACACACACATATCATAAATGAGTGTCGTCTCAGAGCGTCAGGCGAAACACACACACCATAAATGAGTGTCGTCTCAGAGCGTCAGGCGAAACACACACACATCATAAATGAGTGTCGTCTCAGAGCGTCAGGCGAAACACACACACACACACACATCATAAATGAGTGTCGTCTCAGAGCGTCAGGCGAAACACACACACATCATAAATGAGTGTCGTCTCAGAGCGTCAGGCGAAACACACACACCATAAATGAGTGTCGTCTCAGAGCGTCAGGCGAAACACACACACATCATAAATGAGTGTCGTCTCAGAGCGTCAGGCGAAACACACACACCATAAATGAGTGTCGTCTCAGAGCGTCAGGCGAAACACACACATATCATAAATGAGTGTCGTCTCAGAGCGTCAGGCGAAACACACACACCATAAATGAGTGTCGTCTCAGAGCGTCAGGCGAAACACACACACATCATAAATGAGTGTCGTCTCAGAGCGTCAGGCGAAACACACACACACACACATCATAAATAAGTGTCGTCTCAGAGCGTCAGGCGAAACACACACACATCATAAATGAGTGTCGTCTCAGAGCATCAGGCGAAACACACACACACACACACACCATAAATGAGTGTGGTCTCAGAGCGTCAGGCGAAACACACACACATCATAAATGAGTGTCGTCTCAGAGCGTCAGGCGAAACACACACACACACCATAAATGAGTGTCATCTCAGAGCGTCAGGCGAAACACACACATCATAAATGAGTGTCGTCTCAGAGCGTCAGGCGAAACACACACACATCATAAATGAGTGTCGTCTCAGAGCGTCAGGCGAAACACACACACACACCATAAATGAGTGTCATCTCAGAGCGTCAGGCGAAACACACACACCATAAATGAGTGTTGTCTCAGAGCGTCAGGCAAAACACACACACACACACACACCATAAATGAGTGTCGTCTCAGAGCGTCAGGCGAAACACACACACACACATATATAAACAGTGTCATGTTCTCCTGTGTTGGGATGCTGGTGTTTGGGAACTCAATCATGAGAGACGCTTCTGGGGGAATACACACAAACACACACACACTCACTCTTACACACACACGCTTCTGAAGGAATTAAACCAAATTATTCTGATGACAGACTTTGACTCAGGTGTTTCAGAGCCACCAAACCAACATTTGAGATGCTGCGACGCCATTGGTCCGCTGGTTAGGCCAGTTATCCAATCACAGCCTCCGCTGAGCCAAAGTTTTTGAGGGAATTATTCAGCAAACATGTTTCCATCGTAGTTTATGTGCTTATTAGTCTTCTTATCGGATAAAAAAAATTTTTTTAGCATCTTGGTGTTTCCATCCAGTGTTTTATGCGACATCCCAAAATGTGCATAACAACAGGTGGATAGAAACAGTTTCTGTGATTTGGACCTGTAACGTTCTGCGTTCTACTAAATTCATCTGTGATCTGTGTGTCACCTGATTTGTATCCAGTCGCCCACGTGTTGACTGGCCATCAGAGACTCCATGTAATCTCGGCCCATGTAGAACGGCGGCCGCTCGTTGATCTTCTGCGGGACTCTCTCCAACAATCCCACGGGAATATACCTGAACACACATTTACATGGAATGCCATGAGGGTGAGTAACAATCACGGAGTATTCACTTCTCTTTCAAACTCATCACCTGCACAGGAAGGAGAGCCACTCCAACAGGAAGCTGCGCGTCTTCTCTACGCCCTGCGTGTCGGAGCCCCAGTGCTCGAGGCCGTAGTTGCTGAAGTCACGCAGGATGTCCAGACGCTCGCCGGAGGAAATGTCCCAGTGTCTGCTCTCCTTGATCTCCGTGAAGAGCCACGGCTTGATCAGCGCGCCCCTGCCAAACAGGAAGTAGTTCTTTGAGAACAGAACAGACACAGACGGTGCAGTCAAAGCAGACGCCGGCAGACTGACCTCGCCACCATGATCCCCGACACTCCCGTTTCTCTGGCCTTCATGGCGTCTTCATACGTCAGAATATCTCCGTTACCTGTGGGAAACACATCACAGAGTCAAAGCATCTCGAGTGTGGCGTATCTGCATCATCCGCCGGCGACGGTGTCTTACCGAACAACGGCACGGGAGCGGCGAGTTTAGAGCAGGTGTCGATATACTCCCAGTCAGCTGACTTTGTGTAACGCTGTTCACGTGATCTGCCGTGCAGCTGCGGAGGAGAAAACAGGCCATGATTCGTCATGATGAAGCCGACTCAAGTACGACTGCTGAAGGCGGTGTCGTACCGTAATGAGCGACACGCCCCACTTCTTCATCTCTGGGATCAGTTTGTGCGCGACGTTGCAATTCTGCTGAACTCCCGTACGGATCTTCACCGTTAAAGGAACGTCCAGAACCTGCGGAGGAGCAAAGGAGACACGTGACACACACACCAACACCTGGACACGGATCAACGTTTACATAACCCGTCTATAATCAGATCAATGGCTCAATCGGACGGAAAAGCCTTCATGTAAAAACGCCTCAGCCGATCAGATTCAGCTCCATCTGAATGAAATTTCGACTGGATTGAAAGGGGAGGTGCAGACCTGAAATAATTCAATCAATAAGAAAAACTCTGGATCGTCTCAATCAGATTCTAAAATACCTTGCACAATTTCGCAGTGCCATGATGCGCATGTTTACAACATCTTATGAACATGCATATGTTTATTTATGTCTTGCGTTTTAAGGAGACTGAATATTCACTAAATATTTGCTAAAAAAAAAACAAATTTCTGACTCAAAAACGTCAGTTATACTTGCAGTTAAGACATTATCGCACTGGTTTTCTCCAGTTCCGCATGTTGCGACTGACACGCCGCTCATGCGCTTAAGTTTTGTTCGCAATACATAAACACAAATGTAAACGAATATGTGTATCGGGTTGTAACGTTTAGGCTTCATAAACAGAACCTGACCTTTGGTTTCCCAGGGAATCAACACTACGAAAAACATTAGTCATGTAAAAACCTCTTGTAGGTTGTCAAAGACTAAAATTATGAACTCCTACTGTATAAAAAAAAATAGTTTTTTTGTGTTAGGAGCCAATTATACACAAGTCCCTTTAAGACAAGTCATTTCACTCGGCAGCCATCTTAGAAACGCCTCTTGGATGCAAGTGCAGCTCCTATCTCTTTGAATGGGGAAACATCAAATTCTCCAAAACTGTTCTCCAAGCTTACGATTAAATTTCATATTTGAAATCACCAATGAAATCTGACAACAACTGTCTCATATGTTGTTTCTAGACGCTCGAATAATGACAAAAAAGTGAATTTTTCAGCCTGGACAGAGCTAATGCGCATGCACAGTCCTAAGTGTGCGTCTCTATAGGAAGCGGAGCTTCTAACTGCAGCTGCAGTGACTTTACTAATCGGCGATTGACTCTTATTTAGAAGGCGGGGCTTATTCGCCATATTGCGCATTGCACTTTCTCCTATTCATAATAATACGAGTGCACCATCTTCATATATATATATATATATATATATATATATATATATATATATATATATATATATATATATATATGTGTATGAAGTCTTTGATTATACTCATGACATTATCACGGCGTCTTTCTCCAGTTCTGAATGCAACACATACAGTGGGGAGAACAAGTATTTGATACACTGCCGATTTTGCAGGTTTTCCTACTTACAAAGCATGTAGAGGTCTGTAATTTTTATCATAGGTACACTTCAACTGTGAGAGATGGAATCTAAAACAAAAATCCAGAAAATCACATTGTATGATTTTTAAATAATTAATTTGCATTTTATTGCATGACATAAGTATTTGATCACCTACCAACCAGTAAGAATTCCGGCTCTCACAGACCTGTTCATTTTTCTTTAAGAAGCCCTCCTGTTCTCCACTCATTACCTGTATTAACTGCACCTGTTTGAACTCGTTACCTGTATAAAAGACACCTGTCCACACACTCAATCAAACAGACTCCAACCTCTCCACAATGGCCAAGACCAGAGAGCTGTGTAAGGACATCAGGGATACAATTGTAGACCTGCACAAGGCTGGGATGGGCTACAGGACAATAGGCAAGCAGCTTGGTGAGAATGCAACAACTGTTGGCGCAATTATTAGAAAATGGAAGAAGTTCAAGATGACGGTCAATCTCCCTCGGTCTGGGGCACCATGCAAGATCTCACCTCGTGGGGCATCAATGATCATGAGGAAGGTGAGGGATCAGCCCAGAACTACACGGCAGGACCTGGTCAATGACCTGAAGAGAGCTGGGACCACAGTCTCAAAGAAAACCATTAGTAACACACTACGCCGTCATGGATTAAAATCCTGCAGCCACGCAAGGTCCCCCTGCTCAAGCCAGAGCATGTCCAGGCCCGTCTGAAGTTTGCCAATGGCCATCTGGATGATCCAGAGGAGGAATGGGAGAAGGTCATGTGGTCTGATGAGACAAAAATAGAGCTTTTTGGTCTAAACTCCACTCGCCGTGTTTGGAGGAAGAAGAAGGATGAGTACAACCCCAAGAACACCATCCCAACCGTGAAGCATGGAGGTGGAAACATCATTCTTTGGGGATGCTTTTCTGCAAAGGGGACAGGACGACTGCACCGTATTGAGGGGAGGATGGATGGGGCCATGTATCGCGAGATCTTGTCCAACAACCTCCTTCCCTCAGTAAGAGCATTGAAGATGGGTCGTGGCTGGGTCTTCCAGCATGACAACGACCCGAAACACACAGCCAGGGCAACTAAGGAGTGGCTCCGTAAGAAGCATCTCAAGGTCCTGGAGTGGCCTAGCCAGTCTCCAGACCTGAACCCAATAGAAAATCTTTGGAGGGAGCTGAAAGTTCGTATTGCCCAGCGACAGCCCCGAAACCTGAAGGATCTGGAGAAGGTCTGTATGGAGGAGTGGGCCAAAATCCCTGCTGCAGTGTGTGCAAACCTGGTCAAGAACTACAGGAAACGTATGATCTCTGTAATTGCAAACAAAGGTTTCTGTACCAAATATTAAGTTCTGCTTTTCTGATGTATCAAATACTTATGTCATGCAATAAAATGCAAATTAATTATTAAAAATCATACAATGTGATTTTCTGGATTTTTGTTTTAGATTTCGTCTCTCACAGTTGAAGAGTACCTATGATAAAAATTACAGACTTCTACATGCTTTGTAAGTGGGCAAACCTGCAAAATTGGCAGTGTATCAAATACTTGTTCTCCCCACTGTACATGCAAATGTTAATGATTACGTGAATCGGATTGCGACGTTTAGGCTTCATATAAACAGAACTTGCAGAATCTGAGGACTGGATTCATTGCGATTAATGAAAATATGTGCATGCCAACAAACCTACCGATGTCCAATGATGCAGCTCAACGCCGCGACACAAGACAAACATCACCCAACACTCTTTAAACACACTTCACACTGATGATCGAGGTTTCTCGGTTCACTTACAGAGTTCATTCCCCTCACGATTTGCTCAAATTTGGTGGTTCGTGTCATGAGGCCACAGCCGCCGCCCTGAAGAAACACAAATCAGTTAATCACTCCTTAAACGCTCACAAAAACTGCTGTTCTTCTCCTGTTGTGTTGAAAATAAGGGGTTTGTGTTCGGGGTCAAAATGACCTCCTTTCATTTACATGCAATTCGACAAAAACAACACTAAAGAGTCATGTAAAAACCTCTACTCAGTGACTAAAAGAATATTAAACTCCTATGGTTTAAAAAAAACAGTTCCTCCCTTTGTGTTTGACATACACATTCTATATTATTATTAAAGCCTCTACACAGTGACTAAAAAATATGAAATACACAGAATTATGATCTATAGTATAAAAAACAGTTCCTCCCTTTGTGTTAGTGGTAAATTTGAAGTACATATTCAATATTAGTTGTACAGACACAAAATAAAAACATTTCTTTTGTTTTGACTACTTGAAGTTACTATTTGCACACTAAAGTACAGCTATGTATAAATAGTATTTATGACTTGTACATTATTTGTAGTATTTATTGCTATTTGTAATTAGTGTAAATAGCTTCTGTGTTTTTGTTTAGTCTGGTTCTCAAACGCTTGTGAGGGTTAAATGTGTTTCTCACACTTATTTTCAGTGCTGTGACACTAGTCATTGAGATCCAAAAACAAAAACATGCTTTCACAGATTATTTTTGACTGTAAAACTCAAATAGATCAAGAAACAGCAAATTCTCCTTTGATTCAGAAGACGAGTCTTCAATTCTCATGTATTTCATATTTTGACACACTATAATAAAGGTTTTCTACGTAAGTGTTGATTTTTGGTGAATTGCATGGAAACCAAATGGAGGTCAGTTTGACCATCGTGGTCACAGAAATTTGTACAGGCTTTCCAAAACACGAAAGTTTGAATGCACATCCCTAAATGAGAATGTCAAGAAATAAATAGTTTAATATTTTAGTGTTTCAAGCAGTTTAAAAATCACATTTTGGTCCAATCGTGTGTATAGTGAATCAACTCCAGAAAACATGGATCGTGACAGCGTGTTCACTACGAACTGTAGGAATGAGACAGGTTATTAATGATATGAGAAAAAAACGTTCATTTGTGCCTGATCTTTTCCTGTAATATCATCTAAATGACCTCTCAGCCTGGTTTCCTGTACGCTACCTTCTTGTAAACGAGATCGATGGGGCAGCCGGAGTTTATATCCACAAAATCCACATCGATGTTCTGATTGAGCAGCTCGGCACATCTGGTCATGGTGTCGGGAAAACAGCCTTCCAGCTGCAACAGAGTTCATGCGGGAGTTACCATACATACAAGTTTACTGTGTCGAACTCGCAATTACACGTGGGAAAGTCAGAATCAGACTGTCACTTCAGGAAGTGATCGCCTGATATTATCAGGTGTAATGTGCCGCACCTGGACGCCGAACAGATCTTCAGTGGCGTGTCTCTTGAGAAGAGCCCACTCAGACGCCTGACCCTGCAGCAGATTGGTGCACATGGCCATCTCTCCACACGTGATGTCGGCTCCGAAGCGCTTGCACACGCGCCGGAACGGCAGATTCCCGCACTGCACAGAAAACACCCAATGAGCTGCGAGAGACACGCCTCACGGGAACTTACCGACGGCACACTGAACCGGGAGAGTTTACCGTAGTGAGAGGAGCCAGATAGAGCTTGTCTGTGAAATCCACCTGAGATCAGAGCATAAAAGACAAGACTTCAGAATGAAATACTAGTGGAAAAATTATAAATATGTAATATACAAAATATAAAAAATAAATGTATAAAAATCTAAACTTTTAGATCAAAAATGCATTGAGAAAAAAAAAAAAAAGAATAAAATATAATAAATAAATTTGTGATATCACATCCATTTGATTTGCATTTGGTTGGTTGGTGTTTTATGCCATGCCAGCATCCTCAACTATATATACACCGATCAGGCATAACATTATGACCTAATATTGTGTTGGTCCCGCTTTTGCAGCCAAAACAGCCCTGACCCGTCGAGGCATGGACTCCACTAGACCCTTGAAGCTGTGCTGTGGTATCTGGCACCAAGATGTTAGCAGCAGATCCTTTAAGTCCTGTAAGTTGCGAGGTGGGGCCTCCATGGATCGGACTTGTTTGTTCAGCACATCCCACAGATGCTCGATTGGATTGAGGTCTGGGGAATTTGGAGGCCAAGTCAACACCTCAAACTCGTTGTTGTGCTCCTCAAACCATTCCTGAACCATTTTTGCTTTGTGGCAGGCGCATTATCCTGCTGAAAGAGCCACAGCCACCAGGGAATACCGTTTCCATGAAAGGGTGACATGGTCTGCAACAATGCTTAGATAGGTAGTACGTGTCAAAGTAACATCCACATGGATGGCAGGACCCAAGGTTTCCCAACAGAACATTGCCCAAAGCATCACACTGCCTCCACCGGCTTGCCTTCTTCCCATAGTGCATCCTGGTGCCATGTGTTCCCCAGGTAAGCCACACACACGCACCCGGCCATCCACGTGATGTAAAAGAAAACGTGATTCATCAGACCAGGCCACCTTCTTCCATTGCTCCGTGGTCCAGTTCTGATGCTCACGTGCCACTGTTGGTGCTTTCGGCGGTGGACAGGGGTCAGCATGGGCACCCTGACTGGTCTGCGGCTATGCAGCCCCATACGCAAAAAAAACTGTGTATTCACTGTGTATTCTGACACCTTTCTATCAGAACCAGCATTAACTTCTTGAGCAATTTGAGCTCCAGTAGCTCGTCTGTTTGATCGGACCACACGGGCCAGCCTTCGCTCCCCACGTGCATCAATGAGCCTTGGCCGCCCATGACCCTGTCTCCGGTTCACCACTGTTCCTTCCTTGGAGCACTTTTGATAGATACTGACCACTGCAGACCGGGAACACCCACAAGAGCTGGAGTTTTGGAGATGCTCTGACCCAGTCGTCTAGCCATCACAATTTGGCTCTTGTCAAACTCGCTCAAATCCTTACGCTTGCCCATTTTTCCTGCTTCTAACACATCAACTTTGAGGACAAAATGTTCACTTGCTGCCTAATATATCCCACCCACTAACAGGAGCCGTGATGAAGAGATAATCAGTGTTATTCACGTCACCTGTCATAATGTTATGCGTGATCGGTGTATATGGCTCATATATGGGTTAAAAACCTGTATATGGTTTTTAAAGCTTCTGTTTCTCTTGTATAACACATACATCTGTTTATACATTTGTTTTGACAATGTAGCAGGTCATCCATGTATTCTATGCATTAAATATAGTATTCTGGAGGAATATACTGTACATACTGCAGAAATATAGTATGTAATTCCAAACACACCTGTTTCTTTTCACATGGTCGCAGCTTAATGATGTCAGCATCTGTAATCGGCCCCACAGTCTTCACAGGAGGAACCGCACTCTCCTGCAATTCACATCATATTTACATATTTCATTAAAACGTTGTTTTTGGGCTCTACTAGAGCAGGTTTTCCTGCTTGAATGTTGATTATTTCCCCATATTCTCCATTGTTGCGGCTCCTCTCTTCCCAGTCTGTCAGTAACGCTCTGTTTAGTTCCTGTCTCTATGAAGCCCCGCCTTCTGAAAAGCACAATGTGCTCTGATTGGTCAGCTGGAGCAATGTGTTGTGATGGGTCGAGCGCTTCCAGCGTGTTTGGGAAATGCCCCACCCCTTACCATAACCGCTAGTTTCAACACACTACTAACTAACTAACTCAACCAGGCCGCGCCCCTTTATTCTGCGTATTAATTATTTAAAGGTGAAGTGTGTAATATTTATGAGGATCTATTGACAGAAATTTAATATAATATACATAGCTATGTTTTCAGTGGAGTATAAAGACCTTACATAATGAACCGTTATGTTTCTATTACCTTAGAATGAGCCGTTTCTATCTACACACACCGCGGGTCCCCTTACAGTGAAGTCGCCATTTTGCGCCGCCATGTTTCTACAGTAGCCCTAAAGGGACAAACTTCTCTACAGAGCGCTAGCTACTCTCTGCTGTATCAGACGACGACATCTTTGTCTTGTGTCGACCACCGTAGCTTCTCTATGTGCTCTGAAAGGGAGGGGTGAGCGGTTGCAATTCACAACCTCACCGCTAGATGCCGCTAAAACTTACACATTGCACCTTTAAATGATGAATATTGTGACGTTCTCATTCCAGTTTGTCAGTTTAGATTTCAAACTGAGCGGTCAGATAATAACTGATGTCTCACCTTTGTTTCCTGAGCTTTATCAGTGTCTCTCGGGACGCTCTGATCCTCCTCCTTCTCTTTGTTCGCAGTGTGATGCTCCTCCGGCTTCTTTCCCCGGCTGATGGTCTTCAGATACGCCTCAGTGCCCGTGAAGCTTACCTGTTTCTTGCGGAGGCGTCTCTGCAGGTCCTTGTCCAGGTGGTTTCTAACTGCCTCTTTGTCGGCGCAGGGTTTGTACAGATCCTCGTTCACCAGGTTCTTCAGCTCGGCGCTCGTGTGAGCTTTGGCGAACCTGCAGGTAAGCCCGTAGTGACACTTGCCGAAGGTGTTGAACAGGTAGCACTGATCTCCCAGATCCGCAGCTTTGGTGCACATGTATTCGGACGCGTCGTGGATGAAGCGGCATTTATCGCCATAGAAGCACTTGGTGTCTCGCTCCTGGAAGACACAGGAACATTATGATAAACCAAACCATACATCAAGATATTTTTAAAGGGGGGGGGGTCTAATGCTATTTCATGTATTCTGCCTTATTTACACTGTTAAAGAGTTGATTCTCATGATAAACATGGACAAAGTTTCAAAAAACGAGTTGAACGTGTGACGGAGTATTTCTGTGCCAAATACACTCCTTTAGGATTCAAACATGTTTCGGAAAGTGTTTTTCGAGTATGGCACTATATGACATCATAAAGGGCGGAATTCCTTATATGGGCACTTCTCCCGGTTGAGCGCGTACACACACACACACACACACACACACACACACACACACACATCAACCAGAGCAAGAGCGCGTCCATCAATGAGCTTCGTTCGGGTTACGGGAGCCGTCGGCGGCGCTGGCGTTGTGTTTTTAGACCACAAAATCAACAATGTCACTAAAGAAGTGTGTTTCTGGTGTGAGGGAAAGATCACCTTGTTCAGCTTCCCAAATAACCCAGTGTTAAGGGAACAGTGGATGCAGTTTGTGTTTACTGCAAGTGTGTGTGTTTGTTCCCGGTCATGAGTGGAAACCGCAGGCGGTGAGTGAAACTGCATCAAATGTTTGTGTTTTGTTGGCAATCGGCACGTAAGTGCATATAATGTGAACAACACCAACGTATAGTGAATCGAGAGTTATCCAGGGATAATGCCATGATGAGTGTGTGTGTGTGTGTCTTTAAATTAGCATTAATGAATCACCTGAACGACTGACGGACATAGTCGTCTCTCTTCGTAGCTCTGAGGTTTCATGCGAGGTCTGGATTTATTCTGTCCTCTCATCTTCTTCTTCTCCTTCTTGTCTGGCTCCTCCTGTGCTCCATCGCTGTCCAGTCGGATCCTCTTTTGCTCCGGTTCTCCGGAGTCTCGTTCCGCATCATCGCTCTTCTGACCCGGCCGGCCCGACTCCAGGAACGCATGGAACTTTTCTTTGGTGGTGAGGAACCTGGGAACATGTATGTTTGAGTACATCAGTCACGAGTCACTAATAAACTCATATTGCTCGACAGCTGTTTAAATCATATTATCAGACATTATCAGATATTATCGGACATTATCAGATATTATCGGACATTCTCTGACATTATCCGATATTATCAGACATTATCCAACATTATCAGATATTATCGGACATTCTCTGACATTATCCGATATTATCAGACATTATCCAACATTATCAGATATTATCAGACATTATCAGATATTATCGGACATTATCGGACATTCAGACATTATCAGATATTATCGGACATTATCGGACATTCAGACATTATCAGATATCATCGGACATTATCATATATTATCAGACATTATCGGACATTCAGACATTATCGGACATTATCAGATATTATCAGACATTATCGGACATTATCGGACATTATCGGACATTCAGATATTATCAGACATTATCGGACATTCAGACATTATCAGATATCATCGGACATTATCATATATTATCAGACATTATCGGACATTCAGACATTATCGGACATTATCAGATATTATCAGACATTATCGGACATTATCGGACATTCAGATATTATCAGACATTATCGGACATTCAGACATTATCAGATATTATCAGACATTATCGGACATTATCAGATATTATCAGACATTATCATATATTATCGGACATTATCAGACATTATCATATATTATCAGATATTATCAGACATTATCGGACATTATCGGACATTATCAGATATTATCAGACATTATCGGACATTATCGGACATTCAGACATTATCAGATATCATCGGACATTATCATATATTATCAGACATTATCGGACATTCAGACATTATCGGACATTATCAGATATTATCAGACATTATCGGACATTATCGGACATTCAGATATTATCAGACATTATCGGACATTCAGACATTATCAGATATCATCGGACATTATCATATATTATCAGACATTATCGGACATTCAGACATTATCGGACATTATCAGATATTATCAGACATTATCGGACATTATCGGACATTCAGATATTATCAGACATTATCGGACATTCAGACATTATCAGATATTATCAGACATTATCGGACATTATCAGATATTATCAGACATTATCATATATTATCGGACATTATCAGACATTATCATATATTATCAGATATTATCAGACATTATCGGACATTATCGGACATTATCAGATATTATCAGACATTATCGGACATTATCGGACATTATCAGACATTATCGGACATTCAGACATTATCAGATATTATCAGACATTATCTGATATTATCAGACATGATCGGACATCGAATCCTGCTGTGATTATTAACTCTTAAACGCATACCTCGGGTCTTTAGTGACCCGGGTAGCTAATGACCCGAGGTGTGTAACAGTGTAAGTATGTTTTTACTGCACAACAATAATTGAATCTTTGATGACCGATTAAGTGCAATTCGCCTTTATTCCACAAGATCTGATACACAATGATGAAGTGACGGTTCACTCATAGTTACCGCAGGCAGAAAACAAAAGAATAGGAAGAATCATCAGCAACACTTGAAATGGCTCAGCGATTTACTGCAGATCAAGTGCTGAACGCAATCAAATATTACGGTCACTGATGGTGGATCTGATGAAGAAGCTGTCAGCGATCAAAATATTGATTTTGAAGATGTTGCAAATGAGAATATGTTTGAGATGGCGAATATGAGCCAGATGCTGAATGTACTGGGAAATGAGCTCTGACGAGGACAGTGATGATGGTATAAAACATCTGCTCAAACTGAACCCTTCCAAGCTCCAAAAGCTAACAAAATATGCTTTATTTTATTCTTCTGTAATTGTTACTCTAATATCAGGAGGGTTTTATATTATCGTGAGAGAGATCCATCCGTGTTAGATATATAGATCCGGGTCGCTAAAGACCCGAATATGTAATAATGATTGTCGAAACATTCATGCATTTAAGGGTTAATATCATCATGATCATAAACGTACTGTTCTTTAATAGCGGCAGTTCCTCTCTCAACCTCCACAGCCGATTCCATCCTGAACACTCAAACCTGCTGGAGAAAACAGAAAAAGAGCCGTAATGGTGGTCATAATGTCTTAAAGTGGTCATATTGTGGAAAACAGAGACTTTTATTTTGAAACACGTACATATTAACACCTCTGCTGTACTCAGGCCTTTAAAACAGTGTAACACACATCCAACAGTACAAGTATTATGTCTTAAGGTGGTCATATTGTGGAAAAACAGGACTTTTATTTTGAAATAAAAGATCTGATGATGTTGATGTGACATTGTCATAATCATGAGCTCATTATCATAAGACCGCACACATTTACACCTTATGTAAACAAATAAATAACAAATAATATTAAAATAAATTGAGAAAATAAAAAAGAATAAATTAAAATTTGATTAAAATAATTAAATCAATAATACATTTAAGAAGTTCTCCTACAGGTTTTTGAGTAGAAACATACATAAATGTAACTTAATGAAAACTAATATTTAGACATATACTGTGAGAAATTAATATGATAATTAAATTGGGTCTTTATACAGTAAACTATAAAGATGCCTTTTAAATTTGAGAATGAGATGAAAACCCCTGACATTACATACAGCTCTGGAAAAAATTAAGAGACCACTTTTAATTTTTTCCAGAGCTGTATATCATATACATTTTAATTGTAAGGACCAGAGGACTTACTCTAACATTATAAGTGCCTTCAAAGGAAATGATAACGTGCAAAATACTCCTCAGATTTATTTCACATAGAGCCACACTGAACTAAAAGGGTTAAAAGTGCATGACAGTCGGAAACATCTAGCGTGTCTGAAGAACATGTGTGTGTCTGATTAAATACCGATCATACAGCAG
The DNA here is from genome assembly GCA_039654105.1 of Coreius guichenoti. NCBI lineage: Eukaryota > Metazoa > Chordata > Actinopteri > Cypriniformes > Gobionidae > Coreius > Coreius guichenoti. Next base: position 1,212,004 of record CM077184.1, read on the forward strand.
CTCTGAGATCAGTTCGGATTAATATCTGATTATGATTATTGATCATCATCACTCACCGGCCAGTGAAGTTTCTCTCTGCACATGCAGAATCTGCAGCTGCGCAACTCTAGAACACGTCCGACCGGAAACACAAACACGGCAGTGAAGTTCCGCTTCAACAACCGCGGTTCATGATGGGACTACAAAGTAAAAGTATACAATTGAAACATTTAAAAAATATACTATATACAAAAATTATGTTATGACATGCATTTATATTATATATAAAAATGTATTATCTATCTATCTATCTATCTATATATTGGATTATCATCACAATTATATATAAATAATTGTTATGCTAATAATCCAATTCGTACTAAAAGTAAAATTATTTTAAAAAAATCTATATCATCAGTATTGATGAATATATGGTCATAAAACAAACACAACAACATGATTAGGAAAATATTTGGCCAGATTTAATGTTCTTCATCAAACAATATACATTGTTTCCCAGTGCATTTTTGCTCACTCAGCTCCTTTAATTCATGTGTTTTTATAATATTCATATGAAAAATCACAGGTCAATAAATCACTTCTCACAATTATTTTAACCAAACATAAACATAGGAGATATCTAAACAAAATTGATTATTTTATCAATCACTTTGGAATATAAGTCCCCTTAAAAAAACTATTTTGAAATAAAAGTTGTTGATGTTAACAAGACATTCTGTCATAACCAGGAGCTCATATGTTAATTAATATGTTTATATATTAATTATATAACAAAAAAAATCATTTTATGAATCACTTTGGCATATTTTGTACTGATTTTAAGGGTCCACAAAAATGAAACAGGTGTCATATTGTGCACCTTCATCTTACAAATAAAGTTAAAAGTGAAAAGACATTTCTATGTGTACACAAAGTGATTAAGCCAAAGACACTGGCTTCATCAGACATTATCAGATATTATCGGACATTATCAGACATTATCAGATATTATCAAACATTATCAGATATTATCGGATATGATCAGATATTATTGGAAATTATCATATCGGATATTATTAGATATTATCGGACATTATCAGATATTATCGGGTATTATCAGACATTATCAAATATTATCGGATATTATCAGATATTATCAGACATTATCGGACATTATCAGACATTCAGACATTATCAGATATTATCAGATATTATCTGACATTATCAGACATTATCAGATATTATCAGATATTATCGGACATAATCAGATATTATCGGATATTATCAGACATTCAGACATTGTCGGATATTATCAGACATCATCGGACATTATCAGACATTATCATCAATTGTCAGGCATTATCAGACATTATTGGACATTATCGAACATTATTGGACATTATCGGATATTATCGGGCATCATCAGACATTATCAGCAATTATCAGACATCATCAGACATTGTCAGATGAAACGACATGCATGTACAGTGAATCCGAATGAGCGTCCGGTCTTTATTCCTCTGGTGAACCCAGTCTCTCTAATTTGGCACTGAAGCGTTTCTTGCTGCTGTCTAAAACAGCGATGCCGCTCTTCTGGAAGTCGTAGCCCAGCCGGTTGAGGTCGTGCAGCCGCTGCCTGATGCTGACGAGACTGAAGTCCAGGACCTTGGGCTTCTGCACGATCTGCTGCGCGTTGATCCCGGCCTCGATCAGACAGTCCAGCTTCTCGTTGAGCCGCTCCGAGGAGATGAACAGCACCAGGGAATAGTTCAGGATCATGGCTTTGAAGTCGTCGGCGCCGCAGCCCAGAGACCGGAGCTTCTGGCGCAGGCTCTCCGAGTTCTTCTTCAGGCTCTCGTGCGACAGGTCCAGGATCTGAGCGCCGTGGCTCTGGAATAAAGTCAGCGCCTCGGAGTTACTCAGACTCAAGAAGCTCATCAGGAAGTCCACGTTGGCGTGGATGCGGCTGGTGCTACGGATGAAGATGTACAGGTTCCTGGAGATGATGGTTCTGGCGAACTGCCAGGGGTCGTTCCCGCCCAGACTCACGCAGACGCCCTGCAGGAGCTCCACCATGTTCCGGTTCAGCTCCACGCTGTTGGAGAAGGTCCGTGGAGCTGTGGTCAGCAGCCGGTGCAGGTCTTTAGCGGTGATTCCCAGTGACATCAGGAACACGATGTTCTCCTGCAGGTTTTTGTTGTCACTGGAGCGGAAGAAGGACTCGGGCGAGCGCGAGAGGATCCCCACCACCTCGCGGTCACTCTTGAAGACGTTCCTCCAGAGCGTCCAGCGCTCCTCCAGGTGCTCACAGGTGCGGGTGATGGACCGCGGGAAGCGTGAGATGATGCTGGCGATGGTCTCCGGATTGGCGCCTTTGCTCTTCAGGAAGTGGGCGAGGCCTTGTTCGTTGGTGAGCTGCTTTCTGAGGACGCCCGGCTGCCGGCGACGGGCCGAGGGCAGGTCCACTCCCATGCTGGACAGGTTCTCCAGGAGAGATTTGTTCTCTAAGTTCACCTGAGGAAGGACGAGAGTCGTCTGTTTGGAGCTGCAGAAGCGAGACGCCACAGGAAGTGATGCACATCTCCTGACGGGCCACAGGAAGAAGAGGATCTGCCTCTGTGCCATCACTCAGCGCACCTGTTGATGAGAGAAGAGATCACTTTACTATAAGAGTTCACTGCACGATTAAGTGTTAAAAGATGCCAATCTGGATTCAAACACCCACGCAATCTTTATTCCTAAATGACAACTATTCATCTACGTCATCTAGCACATTTTACCCTCAAATTCACTATACCAATTTTTCACATAATACCAATTTTAATAGTTATAAATGATAATAGTAAATTGTTTTCTTCATGCTAAATGTTGGCTAACTCAAGACATGTTTTTGTAATATTCACCCACATATAATCGCATCTAATAATTACATATATTTTATACGTCATAGCCACAGCGGACGGTGACAGCAGTATTAACAATAATAAACTGTATGCATCTAAATCAAAGCGCTTTCACAGAGAAGAACCAATCAAAAACTAACTGATGAAAAGTCTAGATCCACTGTAAAAATTAAAAAACATTATGAGGAGATAAATGAGATCAAATAAAATGTTCAGCGGTGTAAAAAAAAAAAAAGTTAAGTAGATGTTCATCTGCTAGATTAAACACTCTCACCACGGATTTACTTATTTATGCATAAAGGTTTCTGATTGTAACATCATAATTCATGAACACGGTTCGCTGTCAGCGTGTCTTTATAACTGTAAGCTGTTATTAAGAAGTAAATATCACATTTATTATGACCTACCGCATCTCACACACGTGACGCCTCCGCCGCTCTGTCGTGTGTGTGTGTGTGTGTGTGTGTGTGTGTGTCGCGGCGCCGCCTGCTGGTCGGGAGGAACAGTCACACTGAACGCCACACGAGGGCGCAGAACCATCATTATTCAGCTCTTCATGATCTGCTGAAGTCTCACGTTAGCCTGGACAACACATTATAATAACGTTCATTACTAACGTTATATCATTTATTATGTTTAACACATCATCAATACACTATATTTAGAAATACATTTTTCCTGAATTATTGATTAAACATATGCAGCTTTGGTGAGAAAAAGAGACTAGGTCTATCTATCTATTCATCCATCCACCCATCCTTCCATCCACCCATCCATCATTCATCCATGCATCCACCCATCCATCCATCCATCCATCCATCCATCCATCTATTCATCCATCCACCCATCCTTCCATCCACCCATCCATCTATCATTCATCCATGCATCCACCCATCCTTCCATCCATCCATCCATCCATCCATCCATCCATCTATCATCCATCCATACATCCACCCATCCTTCCATCCATCCATCATCCACCCACCCAATCTTTTATCCATCCATCCACCCACCCACCCACCCATCCTTTTATCCGTCCATCCATCCATCCACCCACCAACCTACCCATCCTTTTATCCTTCCGTCCGTCCATCCATCCATCTATCCATCCACCCACCCATCCACCCACCCATTTATCCATCCATCCTTCACCCACCCTCCCATCCTTTTATCCATCCGTCCGTCCATCCATCCATCCACCCACCCACCCATCCTTTCACCCATTCTTTTATCCATCCATCCACTCACTCACCCATCCTTTTATCCTTCCGTCCATCCATCCATCCATCTATCTATCCATCCATCCATCCATCCATCTATCCACCCATCCATCCATCCATGCATCCACCCATCCTTCTATCCATCCATCCATCCACCCACCCATCCTTCCATCCACCCATCCTTCCATCCACCCATCCATCCATCCATCCATCCATCCTTCCATCCATCCACTCATCCATCCATCTTTCCATCCATCCATCCGTCCAACCGTCCATCCATCCATCCATCCATCATCCACCCACCCAATCTTTTATCCATCTGTCCATCCATCCATCCATCCACCTACCCATTCTTTTATCCATTCGTCCACCCATCCATCCACCCACCCACCCATCCTTTTATCCATCCATCCATCCACCCACCCATCCTTTTATCCATCCATCCGTCCATCTATCCATCCATCCACCCACCCACTCATCCTTTTACCCATCCTTCCATCCATCCATCCACTTGACCGACTGTCCATCCATCCACCCACTCACCCACCCATCCTTTTATCCATCCATCCATCCATCCATCACCCACCCACCCATTCTTTTATCCATCCGTTCGTCCATCCATCCATCCATTCACCCATCCTTTTATCCATCCGTCTATCCATCCATCCATCCGTCCATCCACCCATCCTTTTATCCATCCGTCCATCCATCCATCCACCCACCCATCCTTTTATCCGTCCATCCATCCATCCATCCATCATTCACCCACCCATCCTTTTATCCATCCATCCGTCCATCCATCCACGCACCCATTCTTTTATCCATACGTCCGTCCATCCATCCATCCATCCATCCATCCATCCATCCATTCACCCATCCTTTTATCCATCCGTCTATCCATCATCTATCCATCCATCCACCCATCCTTTTATCTATCCGTCCATCCATCCACCCACCCATCCTTTTATCCGTCCATCCATCCATCCATCATCCACCCACCCATCCTTTTATCCATCTGTCCGTCCATCCATCCACGCACCCATCCTTTTATCTTTCCGTCCATCCATCCATCCATCCGTCCATCCATCCTTTTATCCGTCCATCCATCCACCCACCCATTCTTTTATCCATCCGTCCATCCATCCATGCACCTCCCCATTTTTGATCCATCCGTCCATCCATCCATCCATCCACCCACCCACCCATCCTTTTAGCCATCCATCCGTCCATCCATCCACCCATCCTTTTATCCATTCATCCATCCATCCATCCATCATCCACCCACCCATTCTTTTATCCATCCGTCCATCCATCCATCCATCCACCGACCCATCCTTTTATCCGTCCGTCCATCCATCCTTCCATCCATTTGTCCGTCTGTCTGTCTGTCCATCCATCATCCACCCACCCATTCTTTTATCCATCCGTCCATCCATCCACCCACCCATCTTCTACCTCTTCCCGTTTTTCCTCCGTACCCTTCCACCACACATCCTCACTCCTCTTTTTCTTCCCGTCTGTTGACCCTGTTTGTTTCTTGTTGTTCTTCCGTCGTCAGAGTTTGTAACTCTGTGTTGTTCTGTCTATATATATTCTTTCCAAATGTGATGCACCTCTGAGCTCTTTCCGAGAACTGGTTGATCATTGGTTGATCTAGCCTTTACATCATATTCAACAGAACCAGTATAATATATTTTGATCAACATGGCATAAGCAATTGATAATGTAGGAAACAGCAGACACTTGTACATAATCAATTGCATGTGCAATTTGTTCAAAACAATGAGAAATTGCTTTTTATGATGTGCACAAGTGACTATATGATGTGGAGGTTGAACAGGTTGTGATCTGAGAAATGCACCAAAGCCAGTGAGAGAAACTGTAACTCAATGATCCTCGTTCTCCGTGTTCCTGGTTTCCCAGCTGAGGATGGCAGATGTCGGGAACACTTGAGAAGGGTCGGGATGGCAGGCCTGCTCTCGAGCCTCACCCTCCATCTGTGCCTGATGAGCCCGTCTCATGCATCATTCATACAGACCCAGATCTGTTTCATTACTGAGACGAGCCTCGCTGTGAGACTGCAGCTCTTCCTTCAGCCAGACTGGAACTGAAATCAATTAGGACAAACTCTTTTATTCAGAACACAGATCAAATGTAAGCAAAATGTTTTATTTCTCCATATGGATTTTAGGATAAACACCGGAGAGTTTTTAACTCAAGAAAACATAACGTAATTATAGGCCCTGTCATCTGGTTATGAATTCAGGCCTGATCTTGTCCTCAGACGTGCTTGTGAAATCATTCAGAAACTCTCATCAGATTAATGTTCCCTCTTGCGCTGTAATATTCATAATCAATAACATATGGATTCATGTGGGTTCAAGACAAGCAGAAACAACAGACAAATATTCTCTCTATAGAATAAAAGGTGAACTTATTTGATGGCAATTGAATGCTACTTAGAATTAAGTGATACATTATCAACTAAAAGCACATAAAGACTAAATAAATGAATAAATAATTTATTGGTTGCATCCATCAGATCAAATTTCCCATTACATTTTTTTAAAGTCACCATGAAATCAAACTTGACATTCTTGTTTTTTTTATGGTGTATTGCAGTATTTATCTATGATTTATGGGTGCACATCATTATTGTGTTAATAATCAGAATCAGAATAACAGCGACATCTCTTCTCTTCTCTGATGACGAGGGCGGGGCAACCTGTCACTCACATGAGATCCACCAATAGCAAACCACAACCATCCAATCAATTCCCCACAGACAAAATCAAGCCCCGCCCTACATTTGTTCCTGTTCCTGAAGCGTTTCACTCGATGTACAAGACAAAGAAACCATTAAATTTTGCATTTAAAAATGATAATTTATTGTTTCACTTTAATTTTGAATTACTAATGGAATTACTGAAGGACATGTTCTATTCTAGTCGGTTCTATTCTATTTGGTTCTGTTCTATTATGTTCTATTTTGTTTTGTTCTGTTCTATTCTATTCAGTTCTATTTTGTTCTATTCTGTTCTGTTCTGTTTTGTTCTATTCTGTTCTATTCCATTCTGTTCAATTCTATTCTATTCTAGTCAGTTCTATTCTATTCTATTATGCTTTATTCTGTTCTATTCTATTCGGTTCTATTCTGTTCTGTTCAATTCTATTCTAGTCAGTTCTATTCTATTCTATTATGCTTTATTCTGTTCTATTCTATTAGGTTCTATTCTGTTCTGTTCTATTCCGTTCTGTTCTATTCTATTCTATTCTATTTGGTTCTGTTCTGTTCTGTTCTATTCCATTATGTTCAATTATATTCTATTCTAGTCAGTTCTATTCTATTCTATTATGCTTTATTCTGTTCTATTCTATTCGGTTCTATTCTGTTCTATTCCGTTCTGTTCTATTCTGTTCAATTCTATTCTAGTCAGTTCTATTCTATTCTATTATGCTTTATTCTATTCTATTCGGTTCTATTCTGTTCTATTTCGTTCTGTTCTGTTCAATTCTATTCGGTTCTATTCTGTTCTATTCCATTCTGTTCAGTTCAATTCTATTCTATTCTAGTCAGTTCTATTCTATTCTGCTGTGTTTTATTCTGTTCTATTCTATTCTATTATGCTTTATTTTGTTCTATTCTATTCGGTTCTATTCTGTTCTGTCCTATTCCGTTCTGTTCTGTTCAATTCTATTCGGTTCTGTTCTATTCGGTTCTGTTCTATTCTATTCTAGTCGGTTCTATTCTATTCGGTTCTATTCTATTCTATTCTATTCGGTTCTGTTCTATTCTGTTCTATTCTATTCTATTCGGTTCTGTTCTGTTCTATTCTATTCTGTTCTATTATATTATATTCGGTTCTGTTCTATTCTGTTCTGTTTTTTTCTATTCTATTCTGTTCTATTCTATTTGGTTCTATTCTATTCTACTCTACTCTCCTCTACTCTACTCTACTCTACTCTACTCTACTCTCCTCTCCTCTCCTCTCCTCTCCTCTCCTCTCCTCTCCTCTACTCTACTCTCCTCTACTTTACTCTCCTCTCCTCTATTCTACTCTCCTCTCCTCTATTCTACTCTACTCTACTCTACTCTCCTCTCCTCTATTCTCCTCTCCTCTATTCTACTCTCCTCTCCTCTATTCTATTCTACTCTCCTCTCCTCTCCTCTACTCTACTCTCCTCTACTCTATTCTACTCTACTCTCCTCTCCTCTCCTCTACTCTACTCTCCTCTCCTCTATTCTACTCTCCTCTCCTCTCCTCTACTCTATTCTACTCTATTCTACTCTACTCTCCTCTACTCTACTCTATTCTACTCTACTCTACTGTCCTCTACTCTACTCTATTCTACTCTCCTCTACTCTACTCTACTTTCCTCTATTCTACTCTACTCTCCTCTACTTTCCTCTATTCTACTCTACTCTCCTCTACTCTCCTCTACTCTATTCTACTCTACTCTCCTCTCCTCTCCTCTATTCTACTCTACTCTCCTCTCCTCTCCTCTCCTCTACTCTATTCTACTCTACTCTACTCTCCTCTATTCTACTCTACTCTCCTCTACTCTATTCTACTCTACTCTACTCTCCTCTCCTCTACTCTATTCTACTCTACTCTACTCTCCTCTCCTCTATTCTACTCTCCTCTACTCTATTCTACTACTCTACTCTACTCTCCTCTACTCTACTCTACTCTATTCTACTCTACTCTCCTCTCCTCTATTCTACTCTACTCTACTCTACTCTCCTCTCCTCTACTCTACTCTACTCTATTCTACTCTACTCTACTCAGTACATTACCTTCTCCGGTGAGTTAGTTGCGGCCCTGTGTGAGTCTCTGAACCTGATCCTCTGCTGCTCCCTCATGAATGATTCACAGGCCGAGCATTCAGTGTTCCTGATCTCTGAGCAGCAGAACTGAGCGTCAGAGTTCACAGGTGGACCTGAAGTGAAGGATGTCCAAGAGACGATGGGTGGAATTCAAGATCTGCCAAACCATCAGCTGTTCAGCTCCGGTCGGCCGCAGGAATAGACCAGCATCCCCTGCTGCAGCTGCAGGTACGACCGCAAACATGAGCAGAAACTGCGTGTGGAGAGACGAATGTGTGGCACAATGACTGATGTAGAAATAGTTCAGATCAAGAGATGATCCCTTTGTTTAAATGACTAGCACAGACTTTTGCTGTGTCTTTAGTAATATATTACATTAGATATGTGCAGTAGGGTTACATTTATGTAAACTGGACCACTTTTCACAGTAAAATCAATCACAATATACCTGAAATCACACTGATACAACACTATACAGGGCCTATATGTGCAGAATGCTATTCAAAACGTGTCATAAATACAGCAGTGGCCAAAAGTGATGTCCGGCCTAGGAAAAATATGATATTTATAATATTAAAAAATGATTAAAATGTGTTAAAGATTTTGTAGGCATATTGTGTAGTTGTGTTTGCAATGAAACATAACAAATTGTATGACATAGTTTTTGTGCAGGCTGTCATACAAATAAATTATGAAGAAGATAGAAACAATAAAATATTAATAACTTATGTTTAACTTAAACTTAAACACTGCTAAAAGTGATAAACATTTAAGTATATGTTGTCTGAGCTGTAATAACACCCCAAAAAAGAGGCGCTTTTTGATTTTTTTGGTTATAAATTCATTTTTTTGTATAACTCGGGCCCTGTGCTCTAGCACCCTGCAGACAGTTTGGGCTGTTTCCACTAGATGGCAGCAAAAACTGGAAAAAATAATTTTGTCTGTATTATGTTGTATGCAACATTTATTCAAATGGATCTGAAGGGAGGAATATTACCTTTTTTTTAATGTAATTTCCGCCAACCAAAATCTCTCCAATATACAAGTCTCCCCATATACAGTGGTATAAATGCAATACCCCCGTGTCACAAAATTATTTTTTTCCAGTGTTTGCTGGCATATGCTGGAAACAGCCAAAACGGTCTGCAGGGTGCTAGAGCACACAGGGTCTGAGATATACACTTTCAAAAAAAAACAAAAAACTGAATTTATAACCAAAAAATAAAAAAGCGCCTCTTTTTGGGGGTTTATTACAGCTCAGACAACATATACTTAAATGTTTATCACTTTTAGCAGTGTTTATGTAACTTCAAATGGTTTCCTGTAAAATGACACCAAAATTGTGTATTTAGACCACTGTGTGTGGGTATGGGAAGCTTTTCGATTTGGGTAGGCCAAATCCAGCGGAAATGGTCCCAGAGTAATTTAGTGTAAATAAGTTACTTTGTGTAAAAGTGATGCATATCTCCAGAAAGTAGACATTCTAAGCTTTCAAATGCCACCACATATTAGGTCAGAGCTCCTCCACAGACATTTAAAATTTCAAGTATATACTTGAAGGACGCCTTATCCTTATGTCCTTGGAGTTTAAACAATGTAAAATATTTTCCTTATATCTTGATGGTTTAATCGCCAAATATCCCCTCCGGACATCATCATACAAACATGTTGATATGCCTAATATACAACGTAATTATCAATTGTTTATATTTGCACGACTGACTGTTTGTACAGCGATATTTGCAGTGTCAGGCTTTACCTCAGCCAGCGTGTGCGCGCACGGTGACGTCACCGCGCAGCGAGTCTCGTGTGTTTACGTGGAGAAACATGGCGGCCACTGTGAGTGTGACAGCTAAGCCCGAATAAAACACAGCGAAAACCCAGAGGATTTGCCGTCCGAGCCGAAGCGAACACACATGTCAGCGGTCCGCGTCCAGTGTTAGGCGTGTGTGTGTGCGTGTGGCGCTTTAATGACGCGCGTGTGTCGGTGTTTAAGCCGCAGGAACCGCAGAGATGATGGAAGACGAGGAGCGACAGAGGAAACTGCAGGCCGGCAAAGCCAAGGTGAGATTCACCTCACATTTATCTCATCTTTACCTGTCTGCTGTTGTTTACCTCAGAATATACTTCTCGCCTGAGATTTGTCTAAACTTTACCTCATTGCTGTAGTTTAGCGCCCATCTCTGAGATTCAGCCAACAGCTGTCATTTACCCCACTGACATCTGGGATTTAACTCAAGTACCTCGTATTTACCCCTCTGTTACCCCACTGCTGCCATTTACCTCAGAAAACAGCTGACCCTTGTGATTAAACACCTCGTATGTACCTCGTATGTACCTCTATTTTACCCCACTGCTGTCATTTACCTCAGGAAATTACTGATATCTGATATTTGATATCACATTTGCCCTGTATTTACCTCTATTGCTGTCATTTACCTCAGAATATAATTCTCTCCTGAGATTTACCTAAAGTTTACCTCAGTGCTGTAGTTTACCTTAGAATTTAACCCACATCTATTGAGATTCAACCAACAGCTGTCATTTACCTCACATTTACCGCATATTTACTTCACATTTACCTCTATTTTACCTCACTGCTGTCATTTACCTCACATTTACCTCATATTTACCTCACATTTACCTCATATTTACCTCTATTTTACCTCACTGCTGTCATTTACCTCACATTTACCGCATATTTACCTCACATTTACCTCTATTTTACCTCACTGCTGTCATTTACCTCATATTCACCTCACATTTACCTCTATTTTACATCACTGCTGTCATTTACCTCACATTTACCGCATATTTACCTCACGTTTACCTCTATTTTACCTCACTGCTGTCATTTACCTCACATTTACCTCATATTTACCTCACATTTACCTCTATTTTACCTCACTGCTGTCATTTACCTCACATTTACCTCATATTTACCTCTATTTTACCTCACTGCCTTCATTTACCTCACATTTACCTCATATTTGCCTCTATTTTACCTCACTGCCTTCATTTACCTCACATTTACCTCTATTTTACCTCACTGCTGTCATTTACCTCACATTTACCTCTATTTTACCTCTATTTTACCTCACTGCTGTCATTTACCTCACATTTACCTCATATTTACCTCTATTTTACCTCACATCCTTCATTTACCTCACATGTACCTCTATTTTACCTCTATTTTACCTCACTGCCTTCATTTACCTCACATTTACCTCATATTCACCTCTATTTTACCTCACTGCCTTTATTTACCTCACATTTACCTCATATTTACCTCTATTTTACCTCACTGCCTTTATTTACCTCACATTTACCTCATATTTACCTCTATTTTACCTCACTGCCTTTATTTACCTCACATTTACCTCATATTTACCTCTATTTTACCTCACTGCCTTCATTTACCTCACATTTACCTCACATTTACCTCTATTTTACCTCACTGCTGTCATTTACCTCCTTATAAATTATTGTTGTCAAAAAGAACAGGAATCATGGAGGACAGCAGGTGTATTCCTGCTCATTTATTGGGAAAATCTTATTAAAGTAGCCAAAATGATATTTAGTGTCTCATTCATTGACAAACATAAACATTCACTGTGTTATCTAGATAATCATCTCTGAGTTTCCCAGTGGAAAATACGACTTGAGAGGGCGATCATTGTGCAATTTTTAACTAGGTAACTCATATTTTTGATAACTCTGAAGGCAGCGTAACTCTTTATGAGTGTTTTATGCACTGTCATGCAGTGAGCTCTCGTGTATTAATATATGATGAAAACATCTGATGTATGAACAGGTAAAGCCGTGTCATTGACTGCAGTTACAGGATGAAGTAAAGACTTTATCTGCTGTTGGCTGAGAGCATGTGGATGGGCTTGAGAGACTGGATTTTCTAGCGATTGCTAAACAGGATCTCTCTCATTGCACAGATCTCTCTCTCAGAGACTTCAGGTCACTGTAACCTGCTGGAGCGTGTCAGGGCTGAGCACAGAGACTTGACACCATCAAGCTACGTCTACATGAATACGTTTGATAATGCCGTTTACGTTTCACACTAGCGTTTTCAAGCATTATCCAGAAATTTCCTCACCAACACTTAAAACATCGGAAAATGCTAAAATCATCTTATTACGCATGCATAAAACATAATGAGATCATGCAGTGAGACCAGACATCATAATGTTCTCATGCTATTTTTTTTTAGCAAAATATGTTTTGACGCTAATGTGAGGAAATTTTCTGCCATCTTTGCAGAATGTAATATGAAAATTATTCAAAGTAACATTTATCTTGAGCACACAGCAGCCACATATAGAGCTGAAATCCGTTTTATTTTCCCCCCAAAATCTGTTCTTTTCCTGGATGCCAATTTTTCTTTTAAACTTTCTTGACTCAGTTTTAATCGTTAAATAAAATTTTTGCAATTAAAGGTGCAGTAAGTGATTTCTGAGAAGTGCTGTTGATATTTAAAGTCACCCAAACAAACACGCCCCTACCCAAAAGGATCACGCCCCTATCTTGATAGCTCCGCCCCCAAATTCACAAACACACTATGCAACACAGACTCCTCCCCCCTAATGAGTGGACACGCCCCTTACTGCTGATTGGCTGCAGGTGTGTTTTAGTGCTCGGTCCGATACGCTTTCGACAGTGTTTCTCAGAATTCGCTTGTACTGAACCTTTGAAAAGCATGGCTAAATAATTGAAATAATAAATAGGATTCCATTTTTGACCACAAAAAAGTCATAAGGGTCAATTTTTTTTTAAATTTGACATTTATACATCACCTGAAAGCTGAATAAATAAGCTTTCCATTGATGTATGGTTTGTTAGGATAGGACAAAAAAATCTAAATATTGAGAAAATCGCCTTTTAAAGTTGCCCAAATGAAGTCCTTAGCAATGCATATTACTACTACTAATAATTTTTTTTTATATATTTAAGGTATAAAATTTACAAAATTTCTTCATGGAACATGATCTTAATATCCTAATGATTTTTGGCATAAAAGAAAAATGGATAATTTTGACCCATACAATGTATTGTTGGCTATTGCCACAAATATACCCGTGAGACGCATGACTGGTTTTGTGCTCCAGGGTCACAATATAACAAACTAAAACTTTTCTTATTTTCATTTAGTTGAAATTAACCTGATGTACCAAACTAAAACTGAAATAAAAATTAATAAAAACTATACAGACATTTTTTAAAAATAACAAAAACTTAAAAAAATGACAGAATTACTAAAACCTTTAACTGAAATTAAAATGAAAGTGTAAGTGGCGATTGATAATAATATATAATGTATAATGAACTGACGGTAACAAGGTTGTGCTGTTGACGCATGCGCAGTCTCTCGAGGAGAAATCAAAACAAATGAGCGCCGCTCACACAGAGAAACTCAGTAACACACTGCAGTAAAAATCGAAATGTGGAGTTTTTATATTTATAACATATGATACAGTCGCAACGTCCAAGAGTGCTGTTTTCCTGAATACCATCACGATTGAAAATGTGACACTGATTTCATATGACAGTTCCATAAACAATTAATTAACATTGTCACTTATATTTTAAATGAAATATTGACTGTTTTGCGGCAAAAATGACGTCATCGCGGTCGTGCACGTTGAGAGCGCGAGACCGCTTTTCGCTTGGTGGTGTGCGTGGCGAATTTGATAACTTTCCGCGTGGCTCCGCATCCGAAGATGCGTTGCCATGAAGTGGTATCGGGCGCGGTTGTATCGGGGTAGTTTTACGAGTACGAGTACTTGAGCACAGTATCGGACCGAGACCCGAGTACTGGTATCGGTATCGGTGCATCCCTAATATAACGAACTGACAGTAATAAGGTTGCGCGGTGAAGGCTCGCGCAGTCTCTCGAGGAGAAATGGAAACAAATGAGCGCCGCTCACACAGAGAAACTCAGTAACACACTGCGGTAAAAATTCAAAACGTGGAGTTTTTATATTTATAACATGATACAGTTAAGCAACATCACACGACCAAGAGTGCTGAACACCATCACGGCTGAAAATGTGACAGTGATTTCATTTCATCGTTTGAATGAATGACACACTCAATGGCGGTCAGCTGCCGCACCTACTGGCGGTCTAGTTTCATGCTTAAACGTATCATTCTTTCCAACATTTCTTATGTGCATATTCAAAATATATAAACAATCTCATAACATTTTTTAATGCAGTTGTAATTTTTCAGTGTAAATGATTTAATTTGTTTGGTAACAGCCCTATAGTGTCTTATTATTTATAATTTAAGAATTTAAAATGAAAATAAATCAGAATAAATTATATTTACAACACAAAAAAAAATCCTATTTTTTACTTGGACAAGTGAATGACCGATCTACTTGTCCGAAGGAGAAGCACATGAAAAGGCTTAATGTCGAGCCCTGTCAGTGACACTAAAATAACACTAGTATGGCAAAATCTGTTTATCACAGTGTGTTTTCTATATATAAATGCATAAATAGTTTGTTGTGCCTAGGCATGTGACGGTATCAAATTTTCATGTTGCGATTAATACGGTATCATCACGATATTGAAATAAGTTGCAAAAAAAGTGTTGTCATACTATAACAGGTTCAATAACTTTTTCTTATGACAAAAAGAACTGAACATTTAAATACAATAAAGCAATACACAAAAATGTAGAAAAAAGTAAACAAATGTTTCAAACAGATTAAAGTGCAAAAGAATTATAAAGAACAATAGGTAACACTTTACAATAAGGTCTCACTAGTAGTTAACGCATTAACTAACATTAACAAAGAGCAAATAGCTACGTTTGTTACAAAGTTATTCTTTGATAACGTCAATTAAAAAATACAACTGTTAATGTCAGCTCAGGTCCATTAAATAATACAGTTACAACTTTTGATTTTAATAATGTGTTATTAAATGTTGAAATTTACATTTAACTAAGATTAATAAATGCTTTAGAAGTATTTTTCATTGTCAGTTTAACTAATGAATAAACTAATGTTAAATAATGGAGCCTTATTGTAAAGTGTGTGACTGAACGATAAAGAATCAGAACATATTCAAACAATATCTAGGGCATGTAGTCCAGATTAAAATATAAAATGTTTAAGTTTGAAAATAAATAGCCTTAAGTCTTTAAGTATTAAGTATTTGGTGATGTGATGAGCACCGTAGCGAATACAGAAATCTGAATGGCTGTTTGAAACATTTAAATACTGTTTAGTAGCGCGAGTCTGCTTTGTTTACGAGGGTTACCGGGGAAACGGCTGCATTTCATTGCCATGCGCTGCTCATGCGCGTTGGGTTTGTTTACATCAGTGCGCGTGCCTCTTTGACGCAGCGGTGTTGTTCACTTTAAACGGTAGTTGGGTAAAGTATTCTTAAAATTGTAGCAAATTAGCTCAGAGGGGAAAATATTAATAATTATTCATTATGATCAATTATGGTGGTTGAAAAACCGGGTTAGACAGATGGATGAAACACCTGGGAGAAACCATCATTGATAAGCTCCTTTGTTTGATAGTTCGGTCCGATGTCATTGACGTGGCAATCGATTTCTTCTGCGTCGACTGAAGAAGAAATGATGAGCTTGCATGGTTGTTTCGACTCCGTTGAGGAAGTTGCACATGGCTTGAGGTGTTGGGCCTGCTGGTCCACCGGCCTTGTGCTGGCATCGGGTTTCCTGTCCCACACACGCACATGGCATGATGTGTGTGTAGGCCCACCATGCCTGGAGGGCCTGCCGGGCGAAAGTCCGAAGACACAGCGTGTCAGTCGTAGGCGTGAAGGAGAGAAGAGAGAGAGGGTGGATCTTTGCGTCTTTCTTTAAGCTTTTGGGAGAAATCCCGCCTTGTAGGTCAGTGAGCCAATGGTATTCAGGCTTTCGGAGGGAAAGTTTTACGATCCTTTGTCTCAAGCAGATTGGTTGCTGATGAAGGAACTATTAAAGATTCCTGTAATACTAATATGTTGCACAGGTATCGACATATCATATACACAATCATTCAGATCTTTAAATTACAACTTCATAGACACCAAACATGCCATACACATGATTTTCGTTAACCATAGTATGCGATTCTGAAACATAATTCCAACAGAGACTGAATTAATACATAGACCAAACCCTAATCATGAGATGGATATATGTATATATATTTCTCAAGTGGTCATATATAGGCTATATGAGTTTAAGATGGTTTATTTGTAGAAGAATTGAGTGTTACAGTTCTCTGCACATTCTTTCTAGTCGTAAACCTTATCAGTTCTTATGTGTCCTGTAACCCGAGGCCTCTTCTTGCTCTTATGGGCCTTTTGGGAGGATGGGTCCATAGACCTTCAGAGTGACTTCTAAAGATTATTTGTTCAATTGGACAAATAATTGTGTCTGATTTGTCTCAGTCGCTACAAAATGCATTCTAAAAATCGGAATAATTCGTAATAAATAATTATTCACGGTGACCGCGATATCGTGCATGTTCAGTATCGTGATATATCGTATTACCGTATACCGGCACATGTCTAGTTGTGCCTCTAAAGTTTCTAAATGCGCTCCTAAATTTTTCAACTTAGTAGCACAGGTGCACCATGGGGAAAAAAGTAAGCGTCACGCCCTGTTTTTAGGTGTCGTATCAGTGTGTATTGATGAACCCTTAACAGTCGAGCACTAGTTTGGCCTCACATTCTTGTTTCTCAACACACTGGGCTCTTCAGGGCGTGATAACAGAGCTGTGTTATCTTAAAAATACTCTCTGCCCGAGTCTAAAAATACCCCGAGTCTGAAGGACCAACGAGATCGTGACCTCTCTGTGCTGGGGTGCTCCCTATGAAGTGAACATATGTAAGTCGTTCACATATGTGAACCCGTCTGTCTAATTCCCGCAGACAGGTTTACGTGATGTCCTGTAGAGCGCAAACAGACGGCCGTCTCACAGATCTCATCTAGATCTACCTGTGTGTGTATTTAGAGTTAGCTTGTCTGTTTTTGGGCGGAATTAAATTTTAATGAGAATATGAATCTTTTTTTGAACGAGATTATCGCTCGTTTCATGCTATGTTTACAGGTTTACACCTGAGCTAGAATTCTTGAAGCAAATTAAATGTCATCTCGACATCCAGCTTTCATTTCTCACACTTTCTCAGGTGAATGTCGACGCCTCAACCGGTCGATTAGTCCTGCAAACCCCCCGCACAACACTCAGATTTACTTTGTAAATGTCAGGAGCCGCTGAATAAAGACGCTTGTGATGGAAAGAGATGATTCAGAATGTTTCTTTTGTAAACATTTGGAGCAGCAAAAGCAGAGAAACTTGTTTCTTAAAACTAAATCATTGCAGACGATTGCGTGTTCGTCCAGTAAAATATTAAATGAGGCTGTTTGCTCGTCTTAGACACAGAGTTTGTTGAGTTGTCTGTGATTGCTGTGATCTCTCCTTATAGCTTGACATGCATTCAGATCAATGGATTTGTCATTATAAGTCTTTTTTTTGTCAGTAATGAAGAAACCGAAGTATCATAACATGTTGTTAGTATTCCTGTACTCAAGCAGTAGATCATTGCACAAGCAACGCAAGGTCCTGCGTTACAATTCCCAGTGAATTTATGAAATTAAATTCACACGGAATTTGGTAAAAAATCAAACGTGTTTCAAGGGCCCTGAATGTAGTGTGTGAGCTGATCTCACTGAATGTAGTGTGTGTTGCACGCGCTGTGACGTTATGTTTGCACGAGACAGAAGATCTTTGAAGATCTTTGTTTCAGCGGATGACCCATGAACTCTGGTTTGTGTGTTCAGCACGGCCACACTTTGGCTCAGATCTGCTGTTTGTTTTGCTGCAGTAACGCTTGCCGTTCAGAGCATCTGTCAGCGCGCTCAGTTTTCATGCCAGTGTCATTAGCAAGCGCGTCAGACGCTCTCGGGAACACGACTGGAGAACAGTCAGCGTCTTTCCTCAGCACATAACACAAATGCTAGAATTGGTGCATGCCAGATCGAATTTATCTGGATGTAAATGCATGCATGCAAACGCAAACTACAACTCTAAATCTGATGCATGCATGATATCTGACCTACATCTCAACCAGTGTTAATAGTCATAGTCTTTTGACTAAAATGCCATTTAGTTTTAGTCATATTTTAGTCACCTGAATTGTTTTAGTCGACTAAAATCTTGAGTTTAGGTAAATTGCAATGTATTAATTAAGCATTTAAGCATTACATAACCGACTGTTACTTGAATACATGCCAAAACTGACATTTTGACATAATCTTGTGTAATTTTGACAAAATTCAAGCGCAAAAATACACAAAAAAAAGAGCTCAATGCGGTCCTCGTCAGGGCTTGATGCACACATGCTCCTAAATTGAAAAATGTTGGAGTGCATTGAGAAAATACACTTTATAAAAATATATATTGATATTTTAGTATCATTGAAGTACTATTAGTTTTTGTTAATATTTTTGATTAGATTTTTTTTTTGTCTTTTTTTTTTTTTTTTTTTTTTAAACGTCTATATAGTTTATATATATGTTTTTATTCCTGTTTTAGTTAGTATATCAGGTTAAGCTAAAGCTCCAAATAAGTTTATTTATTTTTTAATTTCAGTTAACATTTGTGACCCTGGACCACAAAAACAGTCATAAGGGTCAATTTTTTGAATTTGGGAAAAAATATATATGTGTAACCAAAATATCAATAATGACCAGGGAAAAAACGTATATATATATCGCGTGACTTTTAATTATAAACAAGCTCGAAATACACCGGGACTCTTATTTTGAAATGCATATGCTTTATCATTGCAGGAGCTCATTCAAATTCAGACGAGGAGATAAAATATGCATTCTTACAACCGTCTAAACCATATTACAGTATAAAAACCGTAAAGTAAACATTGTCATTATTCATCAGCATTAGTTCATAAACACTACTCATTGATTGAGCCGCTCTGAAGCGCTGTCGCGTGAGCCTGAAGAAGCACAACAGCGCCGCGTTTTCCCGCGGTTAGATCCGCACGTTACACTCTAAAAAATGCTGGGTTAAAAACAACCATTTCTGGGTTATTTGGCAACCCAGCGCTGGGTAAATATTGAACAGAACACATGCTGGGTTATTTTTACCCAGCTTGTTGGGTTTTATACATTAACCCATTTGCTGGGTCTTTTTTGAAAGTGCTGGGTCACTCAATTTGATATTGAAGATTTTTCATTTTAAATAGTAGAAATGCACTATGAAATCTCTGTTTTATATATATATATATTGGACAGGAGCAGTTCATATACAATATTTTTTATTCAATGGCAAGTCAGTCTTTTACAGTCATAAAATACTCATTTAGTAAATGTTTTAGGACGTGACAGGAGCAGCAACAGCAGCCGATGGGAATCTGTGGGAAGTAAACTGCTATCAGTATCCGTTCCAGTTCATTAAATGAAAAGTTTATATAATCATTTTTGAAAAGTTAGATATAAACAGCTTTACCTTGTGCAATCTCGTCTGTCAGACATTTAAGTTTCAACCCGTCAAACGCATAGCGCGACCATAGCCACGACGCTAGTGCGCTAGCACAACAGCACTTCTATTATAGTCAGTGGCGCGCGGGAGGCGGCGGTGTCGCATCGTGTTTCAGGCCTGGGCGCATGTTCGTTTGGCGGGAGGTAAAACTTCCTGATGGCGCCGGCGCGTCGTTCGGCTAGTGTTCCCAGCAGACGTTAGCTCTGACTTGCATGTAAACAAAAAAGGTAAAACGTGAGACTACAGACATTTTCCTCTTTGTACAGTAATAATTTGATAGGAATACTGTAGGGGTGTAACGATATTCAAACTGAACCGAAAAACCGCGATACACCACCCACGATACTCTCATGTGGAACCGAACGTGCCCCGCCCCAGCTCTCACTTCACCTTATGCCACAAAACTATTTTTTTCTTCCTTGACATTTGACATTTGATTAAATAGTAATTAGTACACTTTTAACAAAAAGCTGTATTTTTACTAAATATTATTATAGTAATATTATTTACTAAATATACACTAACTTTTGTCTTCCAAGTGCATGTCACGTGACTTGGGTGATCGCTCATGCTGGAAGGACAAAGAGAGCCAGTTTCCCCATTTAGCCAGGTTGGATAAATGCAACCTTGGAGTCCCAGCAACATCGTCATTTTCGTAGCTTGTTACGGAATAAAAATCTCTCACACCTCAGAAAACCGCTTTCCTGTCCTGTCAGCCGTTATACTGCGCTCGTAGCACACACTCTTCATTACACGCGCGCTGTATATCACTTCATAAAGCGCAAGAGAAACTATGAGCGACGTTACGTTGTCAATTCGTAAGTCATGAAATAAAAGTAAAGCACCAATAAATCCCGTGACCGGTTCGACGTGTGTGAGCTGCAGGTGTTCATTCTGATCATCAGGAGCAGTTTATATGATTCATTAACAGTTTATGATGTATTGTGTACTCACCATGGTAACTGTTGTTTCCATAACCCCAAAATGCCACTTTATTTTCACTTTATGTTATTGTGTTTATTTTTAAGTTAGTGTGGTGCCTACTTTACTGTGTTTACAAAAACTGCTATTTAATATCTTTAACTTATAGGCCTATTTATTCATCAGTATTAGTCATATTCATACAATTTATGTGTGTCATCAATTTTTATTAAATAAATTTGCTTGTTTTTTTTTAAAAAAAACATTATGGTAAATGGTAAAATGAGTAGATTATTTCTGACTAGTCTACAGTGGAGGCATTTATTTCATTTTAGTTTAGTCAGGTATGCTAAGACAGAAAACATGAAGCCAGTGTACAAAGTTAATAAAGATAAATTTAATAAATTAAATTGTTGTTGTTATGAAGTTAAAAGTGTTATTATTGCTGGTGCCCTGCCATGAACCTCCACAGCAAACAGAACCGATCCGAACCGAACCGTGGCATTGGTGTATCGTTGCTAGAATACTGTAATAATACAAACCTTAATTTCATTCAGGAATTTCTCCTCAGGACGTTTTCAAAACAGAAACAAAACAGAAAATGATCGTTGACAAATGTATCCAGTTTTAACCGGTTTGGCACAGACTACCCAACATTGGGTTACATTGACCCAGCGCTGGGTCGGCATGTGATGACCCAGCAGCTGAGTTACAGAAAAACTACCCAGCACTGGGTAAACATGTTAAAAATAACCCAATAAAATGACCCAGCAGGCTGAACCCAGCATTTTTTAGTGCGCATCTACAGGACATCAGTTCTGACGGGATCTCTTCCCTGATCATCCCTCCCTAACATTTTCCTCTCGGTTTTATTTGTTGATAAAATGACAGTAGATTTTCGGCATAGTTTTTGTCATTTTTATTTAGTTATCGTCTCGTTTTCGTCTGTGAAAAAATGCCGTTGGCAAAAATAATGACGGATATTATTCGTCAACTAAATGAACACTGATCTGAAGTATTTAGGATTTTAAATGTGATGTGTGTTAGACAGAACCGAGGCCTGCTAATACAGATCTGGAGCCTTGCCTGTTTAACTCCAGGTCCGTTCAATTATGCAAAATCAATTGTTCCAACCCAGCATGCAATGAAAGCGTTTTCTGCCTTCAGATCTGAGGGCTTTAATTTATATGTGTGTGTGTGTGTGTGTGTTGTGATTGCAGGCTAAAAGCTCTGGTTAACAGGAGGTCAGGCCTTCAGTATTCAGACGCACACACAACCCTTTGCAAATCCCGATCGGTAGTCAGCTGGGATAATTGGCTTGGCTGATAAACACAGTTAGTGTCACTCAGGAGATATTACAGTAAAACTGAAGCGTGCGGCGTAATTAAACACATCCCACACACTCCGCTATCATGATCTTAATTAACAGCAGCGCACGTGGTGTTTGTGTGACCTTGTTCTGATCGGCGTTATCTGTTGTCAGTAATCGTTTGGCACGTGCATCATAATGCATAAAGCATTAATTTCCCTAAAACTAGTGTGCTTTTCTGTGAAAGCAGTTGAGATGAAGACCGTAACGCAGAAAAGAGCAGGTGAAGTAACCGCAGACCTAGATTTCAAGAGGCCAAACGGGTGTCAGCAGGGGACGCCGGTTAGATAACCCAGAGATTAATGCCAGCCTTTGTGGGGGAAAAACAAATTAAATGTAATTTCAAGCTGTGCGATTGCTTCGCTTCCGGCGCCTGCTTTTGCTTTCTTGGGTTTTACTCTGAGAAATGGACTTTAGTTTCTCACAGAAGAACCAGTGTCAGACAACATCAGTCCATTTGTACAATTTCTAAAATTGCAATAAGTCTGATTAGGCCAATAATAGAATTAGAGGCCCTATGATTTCATTTGATAAAAAATATCGTCAGATCATAAACACACAAAAGCATAAAGTTCTTCACAGCAACCCGTCAAAATAACAGTTCGGCTTAACTTGACAAATATATTACTGTTGTACAGTAGAATTTAGCTATGTCTCAATGTAGTAATAATAATACTAATACTTAAAATAATAATACATTATTATTATTAACTTTATTTTTTAAGGATTTTGTATTTTTTAATGTTTTAATTTTAACAGTAAAGCTCTGTTGTGCAGCACTTTGTTTGACAAAAAAGTTGGTTTAATTTCATATGATTAAAAGATAAATTAAATTAATGCTTTATTGCCAGAAAAATTGAAATACAAAAAGAATTCTGAAACTTCTGATTATGAAAATTTAAAATATTAATAATAAATGTTGTTGGTTTTATTAATTAAATTAATTAGACATGCTTTTTGATTTATTAAAATTTAATTAAATCATTAAAATGGAATCCAGAAAACTTAAAACAGAAAACACGGAATTTGGTAAAAATAAAACATATTTCATAGGGCCCTAAAAATGTAATTTGTTAAACTTTTAATAAATTGTTGTTAAGTTTCATGATTTCAATAAATTAGACATGCTTTTTTACTTGCTAAAATTTAATTTGACTATTAAAGTGGAGTCCAAAAAAATTAAAACGGAAAAAAAAGAATCCAGAAAAATTAAAACGGAAAAAAAACTAATCCAGAAAAATTAAAACTGAAAAAAATGAGTCCAAAAAAATTAAAACGGAAAAAAAACAAATCCAGAAAAATTAAAACTGAAAAAAATGAGTCCAAAAAAATTAAAACAAACAAAAAAAACGAATCCAGAAAAATTAAAACAAAAAAAAAATGAATCCAAAAAAATAAAATCGGAAAAAAAAAGAAAACTGAAAAATAAATAAATAAATAACACGAATCCAGAAAAAACAGAATCTGGAAAAAATAAAATGTTTTTCATATGGCCCTAAAAATGTATTTTTTGTTAAACTTTTAATAAATTGTTGTTAAATTGTATAAGTTTCATGATTTCAATTCATTAGACATGCTTTTTGATTACTAACATTTTATTTAACCATTAAAATGGAGTCCAAAAAATTAAAATGGAAAAAAATTAATAAAAAAAATTAAAACAGAAAAAACAGAATCTGGAAAAAAATAATACATATTTCATAGGGCCCTACACTTTACAATAAGACTTGATTTGTTGAAGAATACTTCTAATGCATTTATTAATCTAATATTAATTTCAGCATTTACTGATACAATTTTAAAATCAAAGTTGCATTTGTTAAATTTAGTTAATGAACAAACAATGAACAGCTGTTTTATATGAAATATAACATAATAGTTTTAGAAAAATACTTTGCTTAGTGTTAGTTAATAAATCAGTGTTAACAAGTGTTATTGAGTTAGACCGTTTTATCATCCCTAGGTGTGTATGATCAGTAGATCTATAATATGATCATAATATGTTTCATCTCTCTGTAAATGTGTGTATGGCATGAGTTTCATGAGATGAAGCCGTCGATTCTCCTTCACTGGGTGTTTTTACAGCCGCTGGTCTTTGTGAAGTTGTTTTGTTTCTCCGCTTGAACTTTCCCAGGAGTCTTTGCTGTATCCTAGACTCTCACGAACACGGGCGGCTGCTCTGATCCCGCGGGACGCCTCTGATCTGGGTTCAGTTCTTATTTCACACACTCGTCTCTCGCTCCACTCATTAGTGTTCGTTTACCGTAATGGACGAACATTAGCCTGAACGCTCTTTTTGCTTGTTTACATAAATAATGTAAAAGCTGCATTCGGGATTCCTGCTCCATCGCCATGGTAACAGCAAAAGAGAGGTTTTTTGAATGGGCTGTATTTGGGCTCAGGCGTTAAGAGGTTTTCTGGGAAATGTGAAATGTGTTTCTCACTCGTGTTCTTGAGCGCTTGAGAGGGGGCTTCTGGGTAAAATGTCAAAGCGCTGCTGATGTTCTGAGCCCGTCTGAAATGTTCAGCTATTATAGAGGGGAAGATGGGCTTTAAGTACTTTATTAAACTATAACAAATTATGGCAATTTATTTATGGATGTGTTATTAGTGGATTTCAGTACATTGTCTCAAGGCAGTTTGCAGACGTGTGTGTGTGCAGTCAGGTGTGTGTAGGAGTGTGTGTGCAGACAGCTGTGTCTGTGGTGTTTGTGTCTGTGTGTGTGTGTGTGTGTGTGTGTGAGAGAGAGAGAGTGTGTGTGTGTGTGTGTGTGTGTGTGTTTGTTTGTTTGCTTGCAGACAGGTGTGTGTAGGAGTGTGTGTGCAGACAGCTGTGTGAGTGTGTGTGGGTGTGTGTGAGAGTGAGTGAGTGAATATGTGTGTGTGTGTGTGTGTGTGTGTGTGTGTGTGAGAGAGAGAGAGAGAGAGAGAGAGAGAGAGAGAGAGATATTAGTGTGTGTGTGTCTGCAGACAAGTAAGTGTGTGTGTGTGTGTGTGAGGGTGTGTGTGTGTGTGAGAGAGAGAGAGAGTGTGTGTGTGTGAGAGAGAGAGAGAGTGTGTGGGTGTGTGTCTGCCTGCAGACAGCTGTGTGTGTGGGTGTGTGAGAGAGAGAGAGAGAGAGAGAGAGAGAGAGAGAGTGTGTGGGTGTGTGTCTGCCTGCAGACAGCTGTGTGTGTGTGTGTGAGTGTGTGTGTGTGCATGTGAGTGTGTGCGTGTGTGCATGTGAGAGAGAGAGAGAGAGAGAGAGAGAGAGTATGTGCGTGAGTGAGTGTGTGTGTGAGAGAGAGAGAGAGAGAGTGTGTGTGTGTGTGTGTGTGTGAGAGAGAGAGAGAGTGTGTGGGTGTGTGTCTGCCTGCAGACAGCTGTGTGTGTGGGTGTGTGAGAGAGAGAGAGAGAGAGAGAGAGAGAGAGAGAGAGTGTGTGTGTGTGTGTGAGAGAGAGAGAGAGAGAGCGAGAGAGTGTGTGTGTAAGTGAGAGAGAGAGAGAGAGTGTGTGTGAGTGTGTGTGTGTGTGAGTGTGTGTGTGAGTGTGTGTGTGAGTGTGTGTGTGAGTGTGTGTGTGAGTGTGTGTGTGAGTGTGTGTGTGAGTGTGTGAGTGTGTGTGTGAGTGTGTGTGTGAGTGTGTGTGTGAGTGTGTGTGTGAGTGTGTGAGTGTGTGTGTGAGTGTGTGTGTGAGTGTGTGTGTGTGTGTGTGTGTGAGTGTGTGAGTGTGTGAGTGTGTGAGTGTGTGTGTGGGTGTGTGAGAGAGAGAGAGAGAGAGAGAGAGAGAGAGAGAGAGAGAGAGAGAGAGAGAGAGAGAGAGTGAGTGTGTGTGTGTGTGTGTGAGTGAGTGAGTGAGAGAGAGAGCGAGAGAGTGTGTGTGTAAGTGAGAGAGAGAGAGAGAGTGTGAGTGTGTGTGTGTGTGTGAGTGTGTGTGTGAGTGAGTGTGTGAGTGAGTGTGTGAGTGAGTGTGTGAGTGAGTGTGTGAGTGAGTGTGTGAGTGAGTGTGTGTGTGAGTGTGTGTGTGAGTGTGTGTGTGTGTGTGTGTGTGTATACAGGTGGCCACTTCTTTCTCTTGCAGCTGCTGGTGTTGTGATGTATGGGTGTGTGTTCAGTCACAGACGCCGTTATTCTGCCTCTGTCAGTTGTTCTGATTATCCGTGTGTTAAACCGTGTGAACCGTACTTCTGTAGAGTTCTGTATTTCTGAATATAAACGGTTATTTAAAAGGGTGTTCATCTGTCTTTAGTGTGTAGTGTTGCTGTTTGAGCACGAGTTCTTCTCTATATCAGTGTCAGTGTTTCTGAGTTTTCCTCCGGGAACCAACACGTCACAATATTCCTCATAATAATTAATATGCAGAATAAAGGGGCGGGGCCTGGTTGAGTTGGTTAGTAGTGTGTTGAAACTGGTGGTTATGGGAAGGGGCGGGGCATTTCCCAAACACCAATCACAACACACTGCTCCAGCCAACCAATCAGAGCACATTGTGCTTTTCAGAAGGCGGGGCTTCATAGAGACAGGAACTAAACAGAGCGTTACTGACAGACTGGGAAGAGAGGAGCCGCAACAATGGAGAATATGGGGAAATAATCAACATTCAAGCAGGAAAACCTGCTCTAGGAGAGCCAGTAGATTACAGTAGATTATAGCGCTTGCAACGACAAGGTCATGGGTTCGATTCCCAGGGAATGCATGTCTAACTTTGGGGTCGTTTAATAAAGACGTTTATTAAGAAAGTACAGGATCTTCACTAGGGTTGGGTACCGGTCACATTTTAACCGGTTGAGGTAAACATCCCTAAAGTACCGAAAAAAGGTACAGTTTAATTTCAGGTACCCAACGGTACCTTTTTTCGGTACTTTAGGGATGTTTATCTCAATAACTGCAGAAACTGTAAGTCATTAGAAGCGTTATTGACATTATGCCAGAGCTGCCTCTGTCTCTGTCTGCCATTGTGATGTTTGTTTACTGTAATATTTACCTGTATATTTACCATAAATAGTAGGATGCTAGCTACTTAATTAATTGAATTCATAAAAACAACCATTTTAATATATATATATATATATATATATATATATATATATATATATATATATATATATATATAATATAATTTTTTTTTTTTTTTCATTTATATGAAAAGATTTCCCAAAAATTCTGTTGTGTATTTTCTGGTAATCAAATGAAGACATAAAACATTAATTTAATTGATGTTTTAATTGAATTTAATTAAACAAACTTTTTTGTCAAACAAACTGAGCTTTATACTGTTAAAATTAAAACATGGAAGAAAAATTGTGATTTATTATTTAAAAAAATAAAGTTTTGATAAATTATTATTATTACATTAGTGTTAGTATTATTATCACATTGAGACGTATCTAAATTCTACGGTACATCAGTAATATTTTTCTGTCAAGTTAAACCGAACTGTTATTTTGACGGGTTGCCGTGACAACCTTTGAGTTTCTGTGTGTTTATGATATGATGACGATAGTTTTTCTCAAATGAAACGGTGAAATGCTCATAATGTGACTCTCAGAGCGGCTCTGGAGATGATGTTCACGCGTTCGTATGAGATGGAAACGCGACCGTCACACACAATTCAGTGTGTGTGTGTGAGTGAGTGTGTGTGAGGTAAATTAAACCGTGCGTCTGCGCCATTCATTCACACAGAGACACGCAGGATTCGTATTTAAAGTCTTTTTGTCGTTTAATATTCACAGACACTCGTCTATATCACCAGATGCGTTCTCAGGTACCGAAATTTGGCACCGATTGATTTAATGTGAATTGGTGCTCGGTAGTACCGACGTAATTCGGTCAGTGCCCTTAAAAGTACCGAGTTCAGTACCCAGCCCTAATCTTCACGCTGAGCGTCTGCATTTGGGTCAGGTATTAGCACACAAACTTCAGTGCCTCACGTCCTGATCCTGTTCAGCACAAACACAGTTCATGTTTATGTTCTCAAGCTCTTATTGAAGATGATTTATGCTTCCAATGATAGATGTCACCGTATGCGTTTGCATATTGCTGAAACAGATGTCTGTGTTAATGCTCGTCTGTGCTGCTAATCCCGCTAATGCAGAGTTAAAGGATTTGCCATGGCCGAGCGCAGGAAGGTGACGGTCAACAATCATGATTCGGCTCAACTTCACCAAACTCTGTCGCTTTTCCGTGGGTCTTTTTACTGATTTTTGTACATTCACAGACCCGTGTGATTGGTGTGTGTGTGTGTGTGTTTGTCGCTCACAAGTGTGTGTTTGTGGCTCGTCTCTTCCAGCTGGCCGAGTACCGGCAGAGGAAAGCTCAATCCGATGGGCAGAAGAAGCAGAAGAAGAAGAAGAAGAAGCCTGAATCGGATGTGGAGGAGCAGGGCAGGATCGAGGGAGAGGAGCAGAAAGGGGATCAGACCACCGTGTTTTCCCTCTCTAAAACCCTCCGCAGCGGAGAAACCGTCACACATGACCAGACATACACCATAGAGGTGAGCAGAGCAGTTCATGTGTGTGTATATTGTACTTTTTATTATCACATGATCACCGGCTACATTCACATGTACACCAATAGTTTTATTATTACAGATATTCAGTGATGAACCGCTCAGACTAGGATGTTTACATGACATTGTTGCACTTTAATTCACGTTCAATTCGCAGTTTGTTGCAGCTGTTTTTATTTGCCTGCTTTTTTATTGCATTTTTTCTATCACAAATGTTAGTATTTATCATAAACTAGGTATCATTCGAAAGCGTACCAGGGCTCGAAATGAACTTTTTTACTTCGTAGCAACTTCAAAAATTTCGAAAAATTTCAAAATTAAAATAAAAATAAAAACTTCGAAAGTTTAGGAGCACCACAACTAAAATGTTTATATATTATATTATATTATAATTAGTGCTGGGCAATCGATTAATCGCATCCAAAATAAAAGTTTGTGTTTACATAATATATGTGTATGTACTGTGTATAATTATTATGTATATATAAATACACACACATGCATGTATATATATTTAAGAAATATTTGCATGTATATACTATATATATATTTATATAAATATAAAACATTTTTCTTAAATATATACACTACCAGTCAAAAGTTTGAGAACGGTACGATTTTTTAAATGTTTTTAGAAGAAGTCTCTTCTGCTCACCAAGGCTGCATTTATGTTATTAAAAATATACAAAAAAAATCTGTAATATTGTGAAATGTTATTAAAATGTAAAATAACTCTTTTCTATTTGAATATATTTTAAAATGTAATTTATTCCTGTGATCAAAGCTGAATTTATCATCATTACTCCAGTCTTCAGTGTCACATGATCCTTCACAAATCATTCTCATATGAGGATTTGATGATCAAGAAACATTTATGATTATTATCAATGTTAAAAACGGTCGTGTAAAACATTTTTTTTTTTAGGATTCTTTGATGAATAGAAAATTCAAAAGAACAGTATTTATCTGAAATAGAAGCTTTTGCAACATTATACACTACCGTTCAAAAGTTTTGGGTCGGTAAGAATTTATTTTTTTTTTTTTTGGGGAAAGAACTTAAAGAAATTAATACATTTATTCAGCAAGGATGCATTAAACTGATCAAAAGTGAGAGTATAGACATTTATAATGTTGCAAAAGATTATATTTCAGATAAATGCTGTTCTTATGAACTTTATATTCATCAAAGAATCCTGAAAAAAATTGTACACGACTGTTTTCTACGCTGATAATAATCATAAATGTGTCTTAAGCATCAAATCCTCATATGAGAATGATTTGTGAAGGATCATGTGACACTGAAGACTGGAGTAATGATGATAAATTCAGCTTTGATCACAGGAATAAATTGCGTTTTAAAATATATTCAAATAGAAAACAGTTATTTTAAATTGTAAAAATATTTCTCAATATTACTGTTTTTGCTGTACTTTGGATCAAATAAATGCAGCCTTGCTGAGCATAAGAGACTTCTAAAAACATTAAAAAAATCTTACCGTCCAAAAACTTTTGACCGGTAGTGTGTGTATATATATATATACTGTATGTATATGTAAACAGAATGTTTTTCTTCGCAGCTCTTTTGATAAATGAATGAGATTTATAAGTGCGTAGATGTTTTTAAAGCCTGGCAGGTTTAGGCTGTATTTGTAGTTATAGATGAGTGTGAAATTAGTGGTTGCCCAGGCAACAGACAACTGCGTTTGAACTGGTTAAGTGTGTGTGTGTGTGTGTGTGTGTGTGTGTGTGTGTGTGTGTGTGTGTGTGTGTGTGTGTGTGAGAGAGATTCCGGTGTCCTTGCAGCAGAATAGCAGCACTTCTCTCGCTCTTTTCTCTCTGCTGTGAATGCATCCGAGTGCTCAATCATCAGAGGTTTCTCCAGGAAACTAACGGTGATTCTCCTCCGTCTGTACGGTTATGCAGCTCAATCTCTTTGTTTGAATTATAAAACAATCCACTTTAAACACAGACACACTCTTAGAAGACTCCTCTGGTTGAGCTGACTTATGTAACTCCGACAGCACCGTTTCCACGTCTTTCCGAGGAGAAAATATAGTGTAATATGTAGTTGACATATATTTACATTTAAATTACCACGGCAAAGTTTCAAGTGGCCGTGTAACTTTCTCCTGCAGCTGTTGCCATGGAAACAACACTTGTGATTGTGCTGAAATCTGGCATAATATAAAAGCACACAGGAGAACTTAAACTATTGTTATAGTGAATATGCATGTCTGATGGGTTTAAATCTGCCGCACATTACTAGACACTTTTAACTAGTACAGAGCTCCAGACTGCAACCTTTTTTCCTGCTGGTGCGACTGAATTTTGTTAGAGGTCGCACTGGTGCCACAACGAAAGCGAAAAGAAACCGCGCTATTCATTTGAGCTGCTCAGAGCAATAACAGACAGCACAGCGTGAGCTCAGAACAGGTTCACCTGCGGGCCGATCTCGATCACGTGACACCGTTACTACACAGCACTGCGAGATCCAGTGAGAAGCGTTAAAATTCAGTGCAGAATTCTTTGTTATAAACCATATCAGATCAAATATCGCTGATGTGGAAACCAGGAGAAACAATGAACATGAACAAACAAATTATAGAAGGCTTTTCAATCCACAAATCACCAACGTTCACCATGGAGTTAATGTAGTAACACTAACTGTAACCATGGTATTGTGGCAGAAATAGTCGAATGCTTTTACATGATTCATTTCAGGGTTCGTACTTTAAGCACTTTTCAAGGACTTTCTCTAAATATAATCCAATTTTAATGCTATTTTTATTTTTAATGTGATGATTTGTAAAACTACAAGTTTAAAGATGTAGAAAAACTAAAAATTTGTGGCAAACAAACAACTTTATTTTTAAAAAAAAAGACGTTAAATGACCACTATAACCAGTAGATGGCGGCAGAGGAGCGCTTATTAACTTATTAGCCATTTCTACTCCCTAATATATGGGAAAAAAGTAGGAATTCACAAAGGCTGTGTTTGAAATCGCCCCCTATCATTCACTATTCCCTACATTACTCCACTAGTATCGTTCACTTGAGGGAGTGAATGAAAACGAGTGAGTGAATTCGGACTCAAGTTGTGCTTGCTGTTTAATAATCATATGAAACTTGACAAACTGGCAGCTCCAGTAGTGATGAAAAGATTTATCATGAACTCTGTCTTGGAAACTAGCATGTATAATCTTTAATTAATCATAATAATCAATTTAAAAAGGGATTTATACCTGTATGATATTACTCTGTAGCCACATTGGACCAGCGGTTTGGAAAATGGATCTTCTGGCGAGACGCAGGAATTCATTCGGCCCGTGATTCTCATAGTGCATTATGGGTATTCTCTAGCCGTTGAGCGTACATCGGTTGTACACTCATTATTGCGGTGCATTGTTGGATTGAATGGATGCACTCGATAACGGCCACTATGGTTTCGGACACTGTTCCCTATTTAAAGGTGCAGTGTGTAATATTTATGAGGATCTATTGACAGAAATGCAATATAATATACATAACTATGTTTTCAGTGGTGTTTAAAGACCGTTATGTTTTTATTACCTTAGAATGAGCCGTTTCTATCTACACACACCGCGGGTCCCCTTACAAGTGAAGTCGCCATTTTGCGCCGCCATGTTTCTACAGTAGCCCTAAAGGGACAAACTTCTCTACAGAGCGCTAGCTACTCTCTGCTGTCTCAGACGATGACATCTTTGTCCTGTGTCGGCCACCGTAGCTTCTCTATGTGCTCCGAAAGGGAGGGGTGAGCGGTTGCAATTCACAACCTCACCGCTAGATGCCGCTAAAACTTACACACTGCACCTTTAAGGGTATAGGGAGTGATTTCAGACACAGGCTTGTGAAAAACGAAAACTTTTCTTTAAATTGCGACTGAATTAGACAGAAAGCAAGAAAAGAGCGCTTCTCTTATCACTGAAGCTGTCGGTCAGTAACTGTACTTATTAATGCAAAACATTAGTAATTTTATGATTAAATTACTTTAGAAATCCCCCCAGCGCTACCAAATCTTAGTCTGGAGTCCTAGTGTATACCAACTAGTGTATTAAATAATGTAGGATTTTTAAATCTTTTTGTAATAAAGTCTCTTCTGCTCACCAAGGCTGCATTCATATGATCAAAAACACATTAAAAACAGTGAAATATTACTCCAGTGTAAATCATCTGTTCTCTATGTGAATATATAGTAAAGTGTGATTTATTCCTGTGATCAAAGCTGAATTTTCAGTCTTCAGTGTCACATGATCCTTCAGAAATCATTCTAATATGATGATTTGAGCTCAAGAAACATTTATGATTATTATCAATGTTCGACCGGTTTGACCGGTAGTGTATATAACCAATAAAACCGGGAGATTTTTATATTAAACGCCCCACTCTCTTAGTTTTATCAGTCCAGCACTCGTCATTATCATCATTAACCACACACTGGATGATCAATTCTAATGGTTCTACCTTTCATTAGATGGTATTAGTCTATCGTGCACATAATAAGCTGTTGTGTTGGGTTATTCTGGGGTGGACGGTCTCTAGATTACACTGGATGTAGGTCAGACGTTCATGCATCAGTGTAATTAGCCGTGATCCTCACTAAAGGAAATGAGAACAACGGGCCAGTCATGCGTTTGTGCCGATGCTGAGGATGGTGTGTGTTCTCTGGCATGGTGGGTTTCTTTCAGAAACAGCGATCCTTACGTTTCACGATGGTTATTTTTTAAAAGTGTGTCGCTCTTGATTAGTGACCCAGTAACACTGAAGACTCAATTATGTGCACTTAATTGCATATGTGACCTCATTTTGTTTTCTTTTTTCAGCCCGAGAGTGAAGTCTCCACGACGGCTGAAGACTGTTCGTCTGAGGTAAGATCGCTTCATCTGCACGTGTGTTTTTAACGGGGTAAAGCCTGTTTTACGTAGGCTTAAGTTGAGTGAATCACTGGTTTTGTTAGTGGCTCGTGGGACGTAACTGTGCTTGTGGATGGTTTATGATGCAGCAGCACAAAAGAGAGACCCAGAAACCTTCACCGTTCGCTCCTCTTGTGCTCAGTGCATCATGTGACCTGCCGGTTGCCAGGCAGTGAAGTCTCAAAAATCCTGCCGGAAATTTCTGAGCGGCCTTGAAGAGAGCAAAGTTTCACAGTTGCTTCACTGGAGCGGTCCGTGATCAGGAAGATGATGTTAAATATCTGATCACAGATTAATCCATAACCAGATGACGAGAGATTAAACTGAGTGAATCTCTCCAAACCTGGCCAAGCGTGGACACATTTCACCTCAGTGTATAGTGTAATATCAATAAAGCTGCTTCTGTTCTATCTATTTCACTTATTTATTTAAGCATTTCCTTCAATTATCAATACAAATTTTTTTTTATATTTATTTATTTATTCATTCATTTTCATTAAACACATTTATCCTCAGTTACCAATACAAAAAATATATTTATCTACTTATTTATTAATTTTCTATAAGCACATTTTCTCAATTATCAATACAAAAAGCTATTTATTTATTTATTTATTTTTATTAAGCACAATTTTCTTCCATTATCAATACAAAAATGTATTTATTTATTTATTTATTTTTATTAAGCACAATTTTCCTCAATTATCAATACAAAAAACACATTTATTTATTTATTTATTTTTATTAAGCACATTTCTCCTCAATTATCAATACAAAAACAAATTATTTATTTATTTATTTATTTATTTTATTTAGCTAAATTTTCTTCAATTATCAATACAAAAAACTTTATTTATTTTATTTTATTTTTATTAAGCACAATTTTCTTCAATTATCAATACAAAAAACTTTATTTATTTTATTTTTATTAAGCACATCTCAATTATTAATACAAATTTTTTTTTAAAAAATTTTTTATTAAGTACATTTTCTCCAGTTATCAATACAAAACTATGTATGTATTTATTATTTAGTTATATATATTGTTTTTATTTTGTATATTAGGATTTGTTGGACTGACATTATTTTCATTTAATTGGCATTTAGCTAAATATATCATTGTCTTTTTCTTGAAGTACAAATATGATTGAAATAAAAGTTAAAATAAGATTAAATAAGATGATAAAATTAAATTTAAATAATTGTGAAATGTAACACAGGAAAATACTGAATCTAATAAGAGTCAGAATTACAGAACATTTGGAGGGTAAATGTGATTAACTGTCATGGAAATAATCATAAAGGTGTGAAATATAATAGTTTTTTCTTTATTTGAGGGTAAATGATGTCATGTTTTTGTGAAATTGACCAGGTGCTGGATATATCTGTGTTTGTTGTGTTTCATGTGTCATGTTGTGAACTGACAGGTAAATGGTTTCCAGGAGAGGACAGGAAGTGATTTGCCATCGTCCTGTGTGATCGGGGTACAGTAGTTCCCTCGCTGCGTCGCTCTCTCTTCTTCCTCCTAACGCACTAACCTCACATTCCCTGTTTCTCCTCATCTCTGAGGCTCAGCTGCTCTGGATATGCTAATGCTGAGGCCGCGGAGGCCGTTCGTTCATTTTAACAGCACTCACTCAAATCACGGCTGCTTGGCATTTTGTTGGGTGTATATTAAATTGGTGGAGGGGAGCGTGTAAAGGGCATATACGCTGCTTATATAAGAGACGTTTAGCTTTTACAGGGACTGAGGCCGCGTGTCCACCGAAGCGCCGGACGCTCTTCTGAAAACGCTCTTTCGGTTGAGATGAATATCCATGAAAGTGTTACTAGTGTCTCATTTCACAAATACTTTGTTTCTGAATGTAAAATGCAGATACAATGTAAAGTATTGGTGATTGGTCACTGTGGTATTAGTCCCGCCCCTCCTCCACTGTGATTGGACGGCTGGGTAAAAAACGAAAAATACACTAGCATTAAGAAAAATACTGCTTTTGTGGACACACGGCCTAAAAACATCAACAGACAGGAAAAAGAATAGAGAAAAGTGCTGTTTTAGTATAATTAAGATGCTATTATAGTTTTTATTATACATTTTTATAATAAATATTTAGTAATACATTTTTTTTTTAATTAATTCATATTTTTCTATTTCCATTTTGATTTTAATTGACATTTTGGTAATTTTGTTGTGTGTTTTTGTCATTTTTTTTATTTTTTATTAGGTTTTAGTAATTTTTATTTCAGTTTTAGTTTTAGTTATTTTAGCACATCTATATGGAGGACCAAATTACTATTAATTAAATCAATAAATAAAAAAATAAAAAACAAATTAAATTAATTAAATTGTTAATAAAACACAAAAATCATTAAATTATATGTTAAATCACCAAATAAAACGAATTATACCTTTTTTTACATTTTTATTATTATTTTTGGATTGATTTTTATTTAAGCATGAGTTTGTGTCAATTCATTTTAAATAAAAAAAAATTGAGTGCAAACAAATACTAAAATTAAATAAAAGGTACGTTTATTAATTTGTCTGGTGATTTAATAATTAACTGAATTATATTTATGTTTTTATTAACATTAATTTATTTAAATATTGCTAAATAAAAAAATAAACAAGCTGAAATAAAATAAGTTTAAGATTTGTTTAACTATAATAACCCTGTTATTCATTAGAAATGTAAGTTTACTAAATAAAATACGTTTTTAAATGTTTTATTTTAATTAAAGTTTCTTTAGTTTCAAGTAATGAAAATGTTTTAGTTAACTATAATAACCCTGAGATTCAGTAGAAGTTTCCCAGATTCTCCTGCCCGAGCTCCGGCACCATCATGACGTTCTGGATCTGGATCTGGTTCTGGATCTGGATCTGGATCTGGTTCTGGTTCTGGATCTGGTTCTGGTTCTGGATCTGGTTCTGGTTCTGGTTGTGACTCTGTTCTGGTCTCTCCGGCAGGAGGAAGATCTCCAGCAGTCTGAAGCGCAGATGGAGCCGGACCTCCAGAGCGGCGGCCCTCAGAGCCGGATACACATCATGGAGGACGAGTTGGCTGCCAAGAACATGGCCGTAGAGGAGCTGAGCCGTGAGCTGGAGGAGATCAGGGCTGCCGAAGGGGTGCAGCAGGTACGTGTTCGTTTCCTTGACTGACGAAGACGAGACGATAACTAAATAAAAACCAGTTTTGAATGACAAAAACTATGAGTAAAATCTACTGTCATTTTCGTCAACGAATAAAACCGAGAGGAAGATGTTAGGGAGGGACGATTAGGGAAGCGATCCCGTCAGAGCCGATGTCCTGTGTAACAGATGAGCACACGTGCGGATCTAACGGTGGGAAAACACTTCACAATCAATGAGTAGTGTTTATGAACTAATGCTGATGAATAATGAAGATGTTTACTGTACGGTGTTTATACTGTAATATGTCGTATATGGTTGTAACGATGCATATTTGATCTCCCTCGTCTGAACTTGAATGAGCCGGCGCAGACGTTTCAAAATAAGAGTCCCGGTGTATTTCCAGCTTGTTTATAATTAAAAGTCACGCATTATATATACGTTTTTGATTACACAATAAACTGTGTTTAATGTCATTCCCATTTAATTCACAGTCAGGAGGAAAGACTAAGAACAGTATTTGACACACATTATCCAATAAAGTATCAGACAGTTCACTAAAACCATTAAAAAATATTCATTACTAGAAATTAAATGTTAACTGAAATTAAAAATTAAGCTTAACCTGATATACTAACTAAAACAGAAATAAAAATTTCTAAAAAAAATCTAATCAAAAATATTAACAAAAACTAATAGTACTGTACATAAATGATACTAAAATATCAGTGATACTAATATATTTATTAAGTGTTTTTTCATTGTGCCCCACAATTTTCACTTTAGGAGCATGTGTGCATGGAGCTCTTTTTCCTGTATTTTTACGCTTGAATTTTGTCAAAATGTGTATTCAAGTACAGTCGGTTATGTAATGCTTAATTAATACATTACAATTGAACTAAACTCAAGATTTTAGTCGACTAAGACCAGATTAAAACAGTTCAGGTGACTAAAATATGACTGAAACTAAATCAGAATGAGCACAGCAGCAGGTGTGTGTCCTGGTTGCTTTAAGATCAGTTCTGAGTCAGGCTGGATGAGTGTGTGACAGACGGACGGACGGACGCGTGACACTGACGTGACCTCACTGTGATCAGTGCAGATCTCACGTCTCCGCTCTTTCTCTGCGTGACTCAGACACTTTCAACAGTACGAGTGACACTGACTCTATTAGTCTGCCGAGAAAGCCACTTTCTGTCATGTAAATCTGCAGGAAAAAGTGTTTTATTGAAATATAGACGGCCCCTGCTGTTCCAGACCTGAGGAGGGTTTTCAATTACAGGTTCATAACAGTCCAAAAACCTAAGAATCAAGACGTCACTAGCTGTGCTATACCTGTTTTTATGCAAAATTTGGTATGTCGCATAAAAAATGGACTGGAAACGCCAACATGTGCATAAAGTATGTTTTTTATGTCATTAGTATGTTTACATATAGTCCACAAGCTGAATTTATAAAAATGACCCGTTCAAAAAGTTACACACTGTTACACACTGTTGATTCTTATCAAGTGTGTGTGTGAGTGTGTGTGAGTCGTTCCCTGATGATCCACAGCTGTGAGTGTGTGCGTGTGTGTGTGTGTGTGTGTGTGTGTGTGTGTGTGTGTGTGTGTGTGAGCGAGCGTGTGTCGTTCCCTGATGATCCACAGCTGTGTGTGAGTGTGAGTGTGTGTGTGTGTCGTTCCCTGATGATCCACAGCTGTGTGTGAGTGTGTGTGTGTCATTCCCTGATGATCCACGGCTGTGTGTGTGTGTGATGGTTGTTCTTGAGTCTCTTGTTTGTCCTGAGCAGTTAAACTGACCAACGTTCTTCAGGAAAATCCTCCAGTCCTTCAGTTTTCCAGCATCTCCTGTATATCTGAGCCTCTCCAGCAGTGACTGTGACTCTGAGATCTGAGGACGACTGAGGGACTCAAACACAACTATTACAAAAGGCTCACACATTCACTGACGCTCCAGAAGGAAACACGGCGCATTAAGAGCCGGGGGTGAACACTTTTTGATTTTGAAGATCAAGGTAAATTGTACTCAATTTGTCTTCCGGGAAACATGTAAGCATCTTCTGTTGCTTCTCAAGGGCAGAACTACATGAAAAAATATATATATTTAAACAAAATAAGAAAATTTGGTCATCTTCATCATGTGCAAAAGTGTTCACCCCCGGCTCTTAATGCGCCGTGTTTCCTTCTGGAGCGTCAGTGAATGTGTGAGCCTGTTGCAATAGTTGTGTTTGAGTCCCTCAGTCGTCCTCAGATCTCAGAATCACAGTCACGGCTGGAGAGGCTCAGATATACAGGAGATGCTGGAAAACTGAAGGACTGGAGGATTTTCCTGAAGAACGTTGGTCAGTTTAACTGATCAGGACAAACAAGAGACTCAAGAACAACCATCACACACACAGCCGTGGATCATCAGGGAATGACACACACACACACACACTCTGATTATTACACACACACACACACGTTTAAATATGAAAAATAAAAGGATTCCTCTCTGGAGAAGCGTTCAGTCTCTCCTCATGTAAACAGTGAATCCGCTCATGGTGCGAGCACAACTGGCTTTTAAAGGGAAAGGGAGATGAGACTCTGATTGGTTTATTGCACGTTACGCCCAAAACACACCCATGACTCATTAAGAGACGAGGCACAACCCTTTTGGACCATGTGCCGGGCGCGTTGACCGTTTTTTCTGTCGTTAAACTAGCAAAAGTGGATTCGGACACGCCGAAGAGCTCCTGCGCCGTGAGCTCAGATCAGTAAAATAGGGCCCAAGTTCTCATCATAGCTACTCGCTCTGAAAACAGTCAAAGAGGGCTGCTGAAGTGACGTGTCCCGTGTGAATGTGTGTGTGTCCTCAGCTGCAGGAGTTCGAGGAAGCGCTGAAGCAGAGGGATGAAATCATCACGCAGCTCACCGCTAACATGCAGCAGGCGCGGGCGGAGAAGGAGGAAGTGATGAGGGAGTTCCTGCAGCTGACCGAGCAGAGCCAGAAACTCCAGATCCAGTTCCAGCAGGTGTCAGACGCAGCATTAGTGTTCCTGCTTTAACTGGACAAAACACCTCTCTGCCTCATAATCACGGAGTTATTATCTAACAACAAACATCTCCAGCTATAACCATAACTGTAACCATAATTATACAAATCACTATGATGATAACTATTAAAATATACTATATTTGTAACTATATCGATAACTAACGGTATTATTGTAAACAATGTATTAAAATGATATTGTAATCATAATTATTTTTTAAAATTGAAATACTGTTGATTTTGACATAAAAATAGCCATTGCTGCTGATATGGCGTTAAATCATAAATAAATAACAACTTTTGGCAACTATACGGTTATGATAACAATAACTATAACAAAGACTATAATGATAATTAAGATAACTATAAAAATAACTACATCGATAACTATAATGATAACTATAACTAATAGGATAACTGTAATGCTTATAATTATGATGATTCTATCGATAACTATGATAGTTATGAAAGAACTATAAATATATTGATAACTAATGATAATTACAAAAACAACCATAACGATAACTTCAATGAAATCTATAATGATATACGAACTAAAATTACTATGGTAACTGTAATGACAATTATAACATTGATTATATCCATAACATCGATAGTTATCAAAATAACGATAATTATAACTAACTATAATGATGAATTTAACGATAGCTATAACGAAAAGGATAGCTATATTAGCGTGCACACTAATGTACGATATCGTTCTGTTTATTATTCATACCCTGCAGTTTTGTCGTCCGTCTCTTTAAATGCTCGAGCTATTTGAAGCAGGATGGATTCTGATTGGTTGTCAATGTTTTTATCGTTCATCCGCTGGGAAAAAAACGCTCTGAAAGTGATTCCAATGATATTTTTGACTGATTATATGTATTCGTGTGATATCCTGTCGTCCTTCAGCTGCAGGCCGGCG
The DNA here is from genome assembly GCA_039654105.1 of Coreius guichenoti. Classification (NCBI taxonomy): domain Eukaryota; kingdom Metazoa; phylum Chordata; class Actinopteri; order Cypriniformes; family Gobionidae; genus Coreius; species Coreius guichenoti. The sequence goes on from CM077184.1 coordinate 1,253,273, forward strand.
AGATACTGAGGAGCTCCAGCATCAGCTCCACCGCCGCAGATCTTCTCCAGGCCCGTCAGCAGATCACGCTGTACCAGCAGCAGCTGGACGAGAAGGACGCGCAGGTCAGAGGTCACCAGGAGAAGACCCAGGAGCAGCTGTCACTGATCGCGCAGCTTCAGGAGAGGCTAAGTGAAGCCCAGAGGGTGAGTGTTGTGTGGATCTGATCAAATCATGCCAAATAATGCTGTTGTTCATGGTGTTCAGCTCATGCTCACGCTTTTACACAACCAAACAATCACCTTCTGGCATTTGTGACTGAAAATAGATGTGTGTGAACTATAAAACGAGTATGTGTGTGAGTAACAAGTAGGTGTTTAAATTCAGTTTTTGTTTATAATTAAAAGTGGTATTTTGGATACAAAATAAACTGTATCTGGCATTTAATTCAATGCTTAGTATTAAATCCATAGTTATTAAATAAATACAATTTGAAGCAGAAATATTTAAAAACCTAGTGTAAGGTATTGTCAATTCTGACTATTTTTTCAATTGTGAGAATTGAGTTTATATCTCACAATTTGGACTTTTTAACTTGCAATTGGGAATTTTTATCTTATAATTCAGAGAAAAAGGTGAGAATTGTGAGGAGAAAAAGGTGCAATTACCTTTTTATGCAATTTAATCTCAGTTTTCTCTCCATTGTTGAAGGAAATTAAATTATTATTATTATTATTTTTTAAATAAAAACTTGCTGTTTCTCAAAAACTTGCAATTGTGAGAAAAATAATCAGAATTGAGAGTTTATATATAGTTTATATAGTATATAACTCGCAATTGGGAATTTTTATTACACAATTCTGAGAAAAAAGTGAGAATTGTGAGGGAAAAAAGGTGCATTTGCGAGTTATAAAGACCGAATCGTGTGATATAAACTCTCAATTGTGAGAAAAATAGTAAGAATTGTGAGATAAAAAGACGTAATTACATTTTTATGCAATTTAATCTCAGTTTTCTCTCCATTGTCGAAGGAAATTAAATACTTGTTTGAAATAAAAACTTGCTGTTTCTCGGAATAAAAAGATTATTGCGAGATTTTATCTCACAATTCTGAGATTCTCGCAATGAGGAATGAGAAAAAAGTCAGAATTGCAGGATATAAACTCGCAAATGTGAGGAAAAATAGTGAGAATTGAGTTTATATGTTGCGGTTTGGACTTGAAATTGGGAATTTTTATCTCACAATTCAGAGGAAAAAGTGAGAATTGTGAGGGAAAAGAGTCACAGTTGTGAGTTATAAAGCACAAATTGTGAGAAATAAACTCTGAATTGCAAGAAAAAGGTGAGAATTGTGAGATAAAATGTCACAGTTACCTTTTCTATTTATTTTCTGTGGTTGAAACGAGCTTCCATATCTTGTACCCTCCAAGTGAACCGTGTGAAAGACGCTGACTGAATAGTGTGATCTAGTTTTCTCTCAACTGTCTAAGGAAATTAAATACAACATGTTTGAATTAAAATAATTTCTCTGTCATCAGGTCCGCACACAAGCTGAAGAATCGTCTGCGGAGAGTTTGCGAGAAAAGGACCTGCTGAACACCGAACAGCAGCAGCGTCTGATCTCAGAGCATCTGCAGTCGATAACACAGCTCCAGGATCAGCTTCTGGCGTCCAAACAAGAAGCAGAAGAAGCGAACAAGCGGCTGGCGGCAAAAACACAAGAGCTGGACGACTGCGAGCGAGAGCTGTCTGCGTCCAAACAACAAGCAGAAGAAGCGAACAAACGGCTGGCCACCAAAACACAAGAGCTGGACGACTGCGAGCGAGAGCTGTCTGCGTCCAAACAACAAGCAGAAGAAGCGAACAAACGGCTGGCCACCAAAACACAAGAGCTGGACGACTGCGAGCGAGAGCTGTCTGCGTCCAAACAACAAGCAGAAGAAGCGAACAAACGGCTGGCGGCAAAAACACAAGAGCTGGACGACTGCGAGCGAGAGCTGTCTGCGTCCAAACAACAAGCAGAAGAAGCGAACAAACGGCTGGCGGCGAAAACACAAGAGCTGGACGACTGCGAGCGAGAGCTGTCTGCGTCCAAACAGAAAGAGCGCATGTCGTCCGGAGAGATTCTGCAGCTCATGAAGACCGTGGAGGATCTACAGCAGCGCTGCCACCACGGCAGCCAATCAGAGGGCGAGACGCTGCAGAGGATGGAGGGCGACTGGAGCCGCAGGATGGAGCAGCTGCGAGCCGAACTGGACGAGATGTACGGACAGCAGATCGTGCAGATGAAACAGGAGCTTC
>CM077184.1:1263052-1293052 GCA_039654105.1 Coreius guichenoti
TTTTTATTGAAAAAAATAATTTATGAATTATTCGTTTTTTCACTAACGCAATTTTTTTTTAACTTTATTTACTATTTATTTTTTTATTTAAAATAAATAATTCATTTATTTTAATTTAACATTTTTGTTATTTCATTAGTAATTGTCTTATTTTTATTTTATTATTTTATTTTTTATTTAAAAATAATTTGTGAATTATTCGTTTTTTTCACTAACGCGATTTATTTTTATTTTATTTACTATTTTATTTTTTATGTAAAATAAATAACTCATATATTTTAATTGAACATTTTTATTATTTAATTAGTAAGTGTTTTATTTTTATTTTATGAATGTGAGATTCGTGGCACCAAACTGATTTGTTTGCAGAAATATTGATTGTTTCCAAGCAGGTTTTCCTACTGCCTTTTTGTCTGCCCGACCTCCCGTCATTGGTCAACGGATAGTCCCGCCCACAGACTCACGCCATTGGTTGAGTCAGAAAATGCCATGACATCATGAGGTGAGGTGTGGCGACTCCTTCACCTGTGCGTCTCTGTGTCTGCAGGAGGAGTGTCGTCTGCAGTTGGAGGCTCAGCGCATCAGCCTGTCGCAGATTCACGCCGCGCAGCTCGAGCTGCTCAGGGAGAGCCTGTTAGCGCAGACGCAGGCGCAGCTGCTCAGCCGAGAGCGGGAGCTGCGGGACGCACACGAGCGGGAGCTGAAGCAGCTGGGGGTCAACGGTCAGCCCGCAGGTCAGTGGGACGGCACATGAAACAGCCCCAGTGTTTCAGATCTATTATTGAGAGACCCTTCAACATGAAAGAGAGAGACACTGTGAACCGCCTCTGTTTAACCCACACTCATAAAAGAATTATGGTTAACGGTATCAGCAAAGATTATTATGTGTTATTGCTGCTAACCGATGTGATAGGTATGTTATAAATCAGGGATGATTTTGTCAGCTAAACTCCTGTAAGCTAAAACATGACATAATATATATATTTTTTTAATGTTTTATTTTAATTTAGTTTTTTTATGTAAAATAAGTTTTTTATAATTAGTATGTTTTATTTTATTCATTATTTTATTTGATTTAAAACAAATAACTTATTTGTTTTAATTTAACAGTTTTTATGATTTAATTAGTATTTTATTTAATTATTTTCAAAATAAATAATTTCTTTTAATTTAACATTTTTTCTATTCATTTAGTGTTTTATTTTATTATTTATTTTTTTATTTAAAAAATAATTTATGAATTATTCGTTTTTTATTTTATTTATTATTTTATTTTAATTTAATATTTTTATAATTTAATTACTGTTTTTTTTTATTTAAAATAAATAATTTAAAAAAATTTTATTAAGTGTTTTCTTTTTTTATTATTCTTCAAAAAAAAAAAAATTATAATTTTACTATTAATTTAATAAGTCTTTTATTTTATTATTTTATTTTAAAAATATATATATTTATTAGTTTTTAGTTTTTTTATCAACTCACTAACCCAGTTTATAAATACTTTTTGTCTGTTTAATCAAAATACCATTCGCACTAGGCTAACAGTGTACAATGTTATTATTTTTTGGTGGAATTTTAACAAACCGTCTTTTTTATTTAATAAATAAACATCTGGATGGGATGATTCGTATTAAATGAATGAATCCGTGTTAAAACAGATTCACATTATGAATCATTTGAGATCAAAACTGAAGTCTCAAAACAGTCCAAAGACAGATTCGTTCTCCGAGCCGCTGTATAATAGCTGATACACACACGCCTGTGACAACACAGAAGAATCAGAGGTGGTGGTGTTTTTCTCTCTCCTGTGCGGTTTCCTGTGAACCCCAGAGCTGAGTCTTTCACTGCAGTGTCTGTATGAACCGTGACACTGTTTTCTGCTCCTGCAGAGCCGAGCGAGCCGAGCGCCCAGCAGCTGAAGTCGGAGTTTCAGGAGTGTTCGGCGCAGCTGGAGGAGAGACACCGACAGGAGATCGAGCGACTGAAGAGCTACTACCAGCAGCAGATGGAGGAGACGCGGGAGCGCTTCACGGCCGAGATCCTCCTGCTCCAGCAGAGACTGCAGGAGCTCACGGGAGCAGAGGAGCTGTTCAGGTGCCACGGCTTCATCCGTTCTGCTGCTCTGAGCCCGCTAACATCACACAATACAGCAAACAATAGTTCTCGTCCATTAGGTCCCAACCAGCTATTGATTTTTAATGTTTTAAGTCTCTTCTGCTCATCAAGGCTGCGTTTATCTGATCATAAATCCAGTAAAACAGTGAAATATTACTCCAGTGTAAAGCAGCTGTTCTCTATGTGAATATATAGTAAAGTGTGATTTATTCCTGTGATCAAAGCTGAATTTATCATCATTACTCCAGTCTTCAGTGTCACATGATCCTTCACAAATCATTCTCTGCTCAAGAAACATTTATGATTATTATCAGTGTTGAAAACAAAGATTCTTTGATGAATAGAAAGTTCAAACAAACAGCATTTATTTGAAATAGGATCCTTTGTAACATTATAAATGTCTTTACTGGCACTTTTGATCAGTGTAATGTGTCCTTGGTGACAAAAATATAAAGCAGCACAACAGAACAAAAGATGAGATATTTTGTGCCCTCTCACACACCCGACGGCAGCCGCGACGCAAGTGTGTTCTGCTAGTCTCAGCCCGACGCAGTTCTCATGTTCACGTCCAGCTCCACGGTGTTTAAATATCAAATGCACTGGCGCATCTGTTCACCCATGGGCGTCTGGTCTAAACCAGGTGTGTGTTCAGGAGCATTGTTGGAGCGTTGCTATTGTGAGGAACTGAAAACGACTGCACCATTGACCAACACACACCTGCTCTAAAGTCAATAGTGCAGTATTTTTAGTGTTATTTAAAGGGTGTGTTAGTAATATGAGCCTATAGGTGGTGCACAACACACACACACACACACTCTGATTATTACATACACAGGGACGTGCAGCAGCACACACTCTGATTATTACACACACAGGGACGCGCAGCACACACACACACACTCTGATTATTTTACACACACAGGGATGTGCAGCACACACACACACACTCTGATTATTACACACACAGGGACGCGCAGCAGCACGCACACACACTCACTCTGATTATTACACACACAGGGACGCGCAGCAGCACACATACACACACTCTGATAATTACACACACAGGGACGTGCAGGACACACACACACACACACATACACACACACACATTTAAATATGAATAATAAAAGGATTCCTCTCTGGAGAAGCGTTCAGTCTCTCCTCATGTAAATAGTGAATCCGCTCATGGTGCGAGCACAACTGGCTTTTAAAGGGAAAGGGAGATGAGGCTCTGATTGGTTTATTGCACGTTACGCCCAAAACACACCCATGACTCATTAAGAGACGAGGCACAACCCTTGTGGACCATGCGCCGGGCACGTTGACCGTTTTTTCCGTCGTTAAACTAGCAAAAGTGGATTCAGACACGCCGAAGAGCTCCTGCGCCGTCAGCTCAGATCAGTAAAATAGGGCCCTTTATGTTTGTTTATCATTAGGGGTGTGTGATATATATTATCTACGATAATATAGTAATTGTTGTTTTAACGATGTGCGATCTCGAGTATATCCCTCATTTTACAAAAACACACCTAGAGAGTGCACACATACTCTACGTGATGTAGTCTAGTAGGTTAGACTAGTGCACTTAAGCATTTAGTGCGCACATTTTCACTGCGTGATTTTACTTTATTAAAATGCATTTATAATGTCCTCAATATTCAAGATAAGTGGCAAAAATACCTATTTATATAATTTAATGTAGTTAATATCACACAAAGAGTTAAGTTTTTTTCTTCAGATATCAGCATAATTACGAACGTGATATTGATTTTTTACAACAGTTCAATAAACAAGTAACAATTAATATTAAGTAACTTACATTTTAGACACAATATTGCCTGTTTTTCGCCAAAGAAAATGGTTTGAAACAAAGCCACAGGACGGTTTTTGCATCTCTGAGCAACACATGGCGGCGTTTTGTTACTGAATGAACGAATCGGTTGAGTGAATGATTCAATGACTCACTCATTAAGACGGTCAAATGCTTCATTCCTGAATGAATCAGCTGTTTGAATGAATCGGTTGAGTGAATGATTCAATGACTCACTCATTAAGACGGTCAAACGCTTTGTTCCTGAATGAATCAGCCGTTTGAATGAATCGGTTGAGTGAATGATTCAGTGACTCACTCATTAAGACGGTCCAATGCTTCGTTCCTGAATGAATCAGCCGTTGGAATGAATCGGTTGAGTGAATGATTCAATGACTCACTCATTAAGACGGTCAAATGCTTCGTTCCTGAATGAATCAGCCGTTGGAAAGAATCGGTTGAGTGATTGATTCAATGACTCACTCATTAAGACGGTCCAATGCTTCGTTCCTGAATGAATCAGCCGTTGGAATGAATCGTTTGAGTAAATGATTCAATGACTCACTCATTAAGACGGTCAAATGCTTTGTCCCTGAATGAATCAGCCGTTTGAATGAATCGGTTGAGTGAATGATTCAATGACTCACTCATTAAGACGGTCAAATGCTTCGTTCCTGAATGAATCAGCCGTTGGAAAGAATCGGTTGAGTGATTAATTCAATGACTCACTCATTAAGACGGTCAAATGCTTCGTTCCTGAATGAATCAGCCGTTTGAATGAATCGGTTGAGTGAATGATTCAATGACTCACTCATTAAGACAGTCAAATGCTTCGTTCCTGAATGAATCAGCCGTTTTAATGAATCGGTTGAGTGAATGATTCAATGACTCACTCATTAAGACGGTCAAACGCTTCGTTCCTGAATGAATCAGCCGTTGGAATGAATCGGTTGAGTGAATGATTCAATGACTCACTCATTAAGACAGTCAAATGCTTCGTTCCTGAATGAATCAGCCGTTTTAATGAATCGGTTGAGTGAATGATTCAATGACTCACTCATTAAGACGGTCAAATGCTTCGTTCCTGAATGAATCAGCCGTTTGAATGAATCGGTTGAGTGAATGATTCAATGACTCACTCATTAAGACGGTCAAATGCTTCGTTCCTGAATGAATCAGCCGTTGGAATGAATCAGTTGAGTAAATGATTCAATGACTCACTCATTAAGACGGTCAAATGCTTCGATCCTGAATGAATCAGCCGTTTGAATGAATCGGTTGAGTGAATGATTCAATGACTCACTCATTAAGACGGTCAAATACTTCGTTCCTGAATGAATCAGCCGTTTGAATGAATCGGTTGAGTGAATGATTCAATGACTCACTCATTAAGACGGTCCAATGCTTCGTTCCTGAATGAATCAGCCGTTGGAATGAATCGTTTGAGTAAATGATTCAATGACTCACTCATTAAGACGGTCAAATGCTTTGTCCCTGAATGAATCAGCCGTTGGAATGAATCGGTTGAGTGAATGATTCAATGACTCACTCATTAAGACGGTCAAATGCTTCGTTCCTGAATGAATCAGCCGTTGGAATGAATCAGTTGAGTAAATGATTCAATGACTCACTCATTAAGACGGTCAAATGCTTCGATCCTGAATGAATCAGCCGTTTGAATGAATTGGTTGAGTGAATGATTCAATGACTCACTCATTAAGACGGTCAAATACTTCGTTCCTGAATGAATCAGCCGTTTGAATGAATCGGTTGAGTGAATGATTCAATGACTCACTCATTAAGACGGTCAAATGCTTTGTTCCTGAATGAATCAGCCGTTTGAATGAATCGGTTGAGTGAATGATTCAATGACTCACTCATTAAGACGGTCCAATGCTTCGTTCCTGAATGAATCAGCCGTTGGAATGAATCGTTTGAGTAAATGATTCAATGACTCACTCATTAAGACGGTCAAATGCTTTGTCCCTGAATGAATCAGCCGTTGGAATGAATCGGTTGAGTGAATGATTCAATGACTCACTCATTAAGACGGTCAAATGCTTCGTTCCTGAATGAATCAGCCGTTGGAATGAATCAGTTGAGTAAATGATTCAATGACTCACTCATTAAGACGGTCAAATGCTTCGATCCTGAATGAATCAGCCGTTTGAATGAATTGGTTGAGTGAATGATTCAATGACTCACTCATTAAGACGGTCAAATACTTCGTTCCTGAATGAATCAGCCGTTTGAATGAATCGGTTGAGTGAATGATTCAATGACTCACTCATTAAGACGGTCAAATGCTTTGTTCCTGAATGAATCAGCCGTTTGAATGAATCGGTTGAATCTCAATGACTCACTCATTAACAGTGACTTGCTGCCACCTACTGGCGGTTTTCATTTCACATTTAAAGTATCTTTTCATTTTTTAAATAATTACAAGATATCAATATTTAACGTTTTATGTTTAAAACATCATCACATTATTCAGCAGGTTAAACACATTCATGTCCCTCTGAGCTCATTAAACCGTCGGTGTAAATGATCTAAATCCACTTCAGATGCAGATTCTGTGTGAATTTTGTTGATACTGATTTCGTTTGTTGCTAACAGCCCTATAGTGTCTCATTATTCTAATGGAATTTATTGATTAAATGTAAGATTTTGACACAAACGATGATGCATACATTTAATTAGGTTAGAAAAAAATGGCTTTATAAAGATAAAAATGCCCATTAAAGGTAAAAATCTATGTAAACTTATTGGAAAAGATCATTTCTGTGAACTGACCGCTGCACAGAATATGAAAAATATCAATAACTGCCCCATAACCTGCCAAAGGGACCAACACAATAAACACAGTCTAATAAAATCCCAGAGAATATTGAGAGATCATTTTTTGTCAGTATCACACACTCCTACTTGTCATGTAATATAAACTTAAAATCTGAGGGGTTCGGCTGAGGCTCTTCCTTCATTAATGCTGTCATTGTTGGAGTAGTTAAAGTCAGAGTTTCTCTGCGGGGCATTTTTAACAAAGGCCGGTAACTTTTCATTTGCTGTCAGTTTGACATTTACACACTAAAGGCTGAAAACAAAAGGCCTCCTGGGTCATAATTCAGCCCAACACTTCCAGCGAGCCTCTCCTCTTTAAATATTAACCAGCGCTAGAGCTCCGTCTCGCAGACGTCAGGCTGTTTGAGGCTTGTTTCTCACAGGTGTGTAAAACAAACACGGGCTTCCGTCTGATGGGTGTTTGTGGACTCGCACGCGTTTCTGAAGCATGTTCATACATGATCGATGTGTTGTGTCAGAGACGTCAAACTCTCACCAGGGTTTCCGCGGGCCTTAATTTGACCTTCCGCAATGTAAGGCCTTAAAAATGTCTTAAATTGGAGCAGAAAGTCTTAAATCAATATAATGGCATTAAATTAGGGCCCTATGATTTCTGTGATGCAGGAAATATGGATGAAATTGCAGAATCTATTCATAAAAATGTAATTTACTGTATAATGCAGAATGTCACAGGATTTGTCACATTTTGGATGAATAGATCAAAAGTAGGTCAGTCACTTAAAGGGACAGTTCACCCAAAAATGACAATCCTGTCATCATTTCCTCGCCCTAATGTCGTTCCAAACCCGTCAGACTTTCCTTCATCATATAAAGCCATCCAGTCTCTTCAGAACATCTGGAATAATCCGCCCGATCCGTATGGATCAGTTTCACCATCTCTTTATGAACTTTCTGAAGCATCAAAGTGCCTAAAACTGTCAATGGAGGGACAGAAATCTCTCCGATTTCATTAAAAATATCTTCATTTGTGTTCTGAAGATGAACGAAAGCCAGAAAATGTAATTTAACCACTAAAGCAGAGTAAAATTTAAAATAAATAAAACAGATTTCATAGGGCTCTAAATTTAATCGATGCACTGCAAAAAATAAGGATTTTTGTTTTCCAGCACAAATTCTGAACATCCTTAAATCAAGATGCATTTAATGACAGGCAAAATGAAGAAATGAAGTCAGAAATTGAACAAAATTAAGTGAGTTTGTGCTTAAAACAAGAACAAATATCTGTCATTGGGTATGAAAATTACTTTTCATTTGAATTAAGTTGATTTTTATGAACCCATTGGCAGATATTTGCTCTTGTTTTAAACGTAAAATCACTTTCACAAGATTTCTTATCTCAAACTTTGAGCTTTTTTTGTCAGATTAATTCAAAAGTGATGGAGATCTGTTGGAAACTGTATTTTCAAACTCTGAAGTGTCACTAATACTCGTGTGCTTTAGAGAACATATTGACGTGTTCCCTTCAGTTTATTCCTTATATTTTCTTTAATTGGTCTTAAAAAGGTCCTTCATTAAACCTGCAGAAGCCCTGTCTCGTGTATCTCAGATGAGAGAACCAGTCGCTTCTGCTTTGATACGGGACTAATGTCAGGAACGGGAGAGTTGAGATGGTGGAAGAGCTGTACTGCCCCCGAATGGACACATGACAGACCTCAGGAAAGCCTTTATAGATGTGTTTTTCTTCTGCTCAAGCGCCTGAACTCCTCCAGCTCGGTACTAGTCTTGGCATTGTCGTCTTGTGTGTGTGATAAATGATGATCGGTTGACCTCATGATCAAAGACCACACGCTGGACGTTCTTTAGGGTTTGCGCTCTTTTCAACCAATGAATTTCCATGATTTTTCCACTCGCTCTTGATTTTTTTTCCACTTATTTTTTACTCATAATTTCAACCCGAGTTTTAAGAGTAAGCTAGACGAAGACAAATACAGAAAAGGAAAAGGAAATTTTTTGAAAGAGATTTTATCATGAATATATTAATAAGGCATTTCCTGAGATCTGATATCTGTCACATGGTGTCCCTTAGGGGACGGTACCATCAAAACTCTCCCGTTCCTGACATTATTTATTTAAGAGCTTTGCATAATTAGAAAAATCTTTGTTCTTTATAAAAATACCCATGGTGTTTTAAGATTTTATTACTGTATGTGGTAAATTACACACTAGTGAGTATGTAGTAAGATAGTATATCAGAATTGAGACAGACTATCATGTCATAGCATGTGTTGAATCTCTTTCAGGGCTCGAAATTAATTTTTTTACTTGGTAGGAAAAGTGACAGTGACATTACTACATTAAACGACTATATAAAATGTTGAATATAATGTATAGTAATGCAATGGGGGAATATTTGTGTGTCCTGATAATAATATAATAACAATAATATTATTTAATTAATAATAAAAAAAATCTCTTCTTTATTTTGGCTTAAAATATCGCAATAAATATCGTATCGTGATAGTATCGAATCGTGACACGAGTGTATCGTTACACCCCAGGAGCATATGTGACCAAAATGGTCGCAATTTCAAACCTTGTCTTGGAAAACATTTCATATTTGGGTTTTATTTCACCCCAAAATAAAAAATCATTTCATTCTGTCTCAAACCTGTTTGACTTTTATTTTTCGGTGGGACATGATAGAAGATATTTTATTTTTAAACGTCATTAAAGGGATAGTTCACCCAAAAATGAAAATTATCCCATGATTTACTCGCCCTCAAGTCATCCTAGGTGTGTATGACATTCTTCTTTCAGACGAACACAATCAGAGTTATATTAACAAATGTCCTGGCTAATCCAAGCTTTATAATGGCAGTGAATTGTTGCTTCGTTTATGAAGTCCATAAAAGTGCATCTATCCATCATAAAAGTGCATCTATCCATTATAAAAGTGCTCCACACGGCTCCGGGGGGTTAATAAAGGCCTTCTGAAACGAAGTGGCACGTTTGTGTAAGAAAAATATCCGTATTTTAAAACTTTATAGACTAAAATAACTAGCTTCCGGCGGTCAGCAGTACGCAAGTTGACTTGCGCTAAAAGAGTAACCCCTGACGCGATGTACAGGAGCATCGCACGCATTGACGCCTCTCGCGGATACGGCTGGGCAACAAACTCAAGCCCCTCTTCTCTTATATTGAAATCCTCCGCCAATTCTCTTTAAAAAGTCTCGTTTTAGACTTCATGACAGGTGTTTTGTTTTGCTCTATCCTCTGCGCTTCTGCGTTCGTCAATACGCATGCGTCAAGGGTTCAAGGGTCAAGGGTTACTTTTTCGCCATAAATCGATGCGTATGGCAGTCCGCCAGAAGTTAGTTATTTTAGTCTATAAAGTTTTTAAATATGGATATTTTTCTTACACAAACGCGCCACTTCGCTTAAGAAGGCCTTTATTAACCCCTGGAGCTGTGTGGAGCAGTTATATGATGAATAGATGCACTTTTATGATGGATAGATGCACTTTTATAATGGATAGATGCACTTTTATGATGGATAGATGCACTTTTATGATGATAGATGCACTTTTATGAGGGATAGATGCACTTTTATGATGGATAGATGCACTTTTATGAGGGATAGATGCACTTTTATAAAGGATAGATGCACTTTTATAATGGATGGATGCACTTTTATGATGGATAGATGCTCTTTTATGATGGATAGATGCTCTTTTATGATGGATAGATGCACTTTTATGATGGATAGATGCACTTTTATAATGGATAGATGCACTTTTATGATGATAGATGCACTTTTATGATGGATGGATGCACTTTTATAATGGATAGATGCACTTTTATGATGATAGATGCACTTTTATGATGGATAGATGCACTTTTATGATGGATGGATGCGCTTTTATAATGGATAGATGCACTTTTATAATGGATAGATGCACTTTTATGATGATAGATGCACTTTTATGATGGATAGACGCAATTTTATGGACAAGGCAACAATTCACTGCCATTATAATGCTTGGATTAGCCAGGATTTTTTTTATGTAACTCCGATTTTATTCGTCTGAAAGAAGAATGTCATACACAGCTAGGATGACTTGAGGGAGAGTAAATCATGGGGTAATTTTCCTTTTTGGCTGAACTATCCCTTTAAGTCAATTAAACACGTCACCCACCAAATTCTCATTATTCATTTTTTAATGCAAAATATAATTTATCCCTTTCTTTCTAGTTTGTCATATAATTTATAGGTATTATTCTTGACATGAATATGTCTGTGATTTATGTCTCTGTGTTTTTGAAGATTATTTTTGGCAGCGATTCCCAAACGAACCTCTGAGCTAACAAGCTCCCCTGAGATTTCAGTTCATATTTCAATAGTTTAACGACACATTCGCATGTTCTCGGTTCACTGATGAGGGTTAATGGTCACATGACATGCAGGTAAACAAATAAATATTTTGTCTTCTTTAGTAAGTGGTTTAATTAAAACATTTTTATGGTTTAATTAGGTTTGTCATCTCACAAACCCTCTTTTGGGACACCCTGGTTTATGTTTGAGGTCAATGTTTCTGCTGCGGTGACCCGTGACACTCACTCCGTCTGTGTTTGTGTTTTTTTCCCAGCGTGCTGAGCGCCAGTCCGCCCCTGACGAGAGACGTGCGAGGTGAACACATTCAGGTCAGTCTTATCTCAGTGTTTCTCTCAGATTTCCTGTAGTGTGAGTGTGTGAGTGTCAGCGGGCCGGCGGCTGCGAGCTGCCCTACATCTCAGAGGAATCAGAGTGATGTTACACAACACGACCTCATGCATGAGCGCACATCATTCAGACATTCACTCGCTCGTACTCTCAGTCCATTTGGCTCTGAACACTGGACGGTTTTTGTTAGATATTTGGTAAAAAAAAAAACATTTCTCACGTTTACTGTTCGAAATAGTCTGAATGTTTTGTGTATTACAGGTCACCTGGTTAATGTTAATGCACAATGATAATATGCCAACGTGTTTATACAAATTTGTACCCATAAGCCCTATTCGGAAGTGATTGTTTCTCATGTGGACATCTGTAAAAATAAATTTGCATGATGCCACAGTGATAAAACTCGTGCATTCGGATGGCGATTTATTCACGGTGGAGGAGCGATTTTTGTGATCCTATGAACCTGGGAACGCACTGCTCACAGGGTCAGTTGCATTATTATCTGTTGTAAATAAAATGTCATATGCTTGGAATAATATGAATAAATGACATTTTTATAATAGGAAAAAAAAAAGTTCTAATTATTATTTAATCATTTAAAGGTGCAGTGTGTAATATAATATAAACCGATCAGGCATAACATTATGACAGGTGAAGTGAATAACACTGATGATCTCTTCATCACGGCTCCTGTTAGTGGGTGGGATATATTAGGCAGCAAGTGAACATTTTGTCCTTAAAGTTGATGTTAGAAGCAGGAAAAATGGGCAAGTGTAAGGATTTGAGCGAGTTTGACAAGGGCGAAATTGTGATGGCTAGATGACCGGGTCAGAGCATCTCCAAAACTGCAGCTCTTGTGGGGTGTTCCCGGTCTGCAGTGGTCAGTATCTATCAAAAGTGCTCCAAGGAAGGAACAGTGGTGAACCGGAGACAGGGTCATGGGCGGCCAAGGCTCATTGATGCACGTGGGGAGCGAAGGCTGGCCCGTGTGGTCCGATCAAACAGACGAGCTACTGGAGCTCAAATTGCTCAAGAAGTTAATGCTGGTTCTGATAGAAAGGTGTCAGAATACACAGCGCATCGCAGTTTGTTGCGTATGGGGCGGCATAGCCGCAGACCAGTCAGGGTGCCCATGCTGACCCCTGTCCACCGCCGAAAGCGCCAACAGTGGGCACGTGAGCATCAGAACTGGACCACGGAGCAATGGAAGAAGGTGGCCTGGTCTGATGAATCACGTTTTCTTTTACATCACGTGGATGGCCGGGTGCGTGTGCGTGGCTTACCTGGGGAACACATGGCACCAGGATGCACTATGGGAAGAAGGCAAGCCGGCGGAGGCAGTGTGATGATTTGGGCAATGTTCTGCTGGGAAACCTTGGGTCCTGCCATCCATGTGGATGTGACTTTGACACGTACCACCTACCTAAGCATTGTTGCAGACCATGTACACCCTTTCATGGAAACGGTATTCCCTGGTGGCTGTGGCTCTTTCAGCAGGATAATGCGCCTGCCACAAAGCAAAAATGGTTCAGGAATGGTTTGAGGAGCACAACAACGAGTTTGAGGTGTTGACTTGCCCTCCAAATTCCCCAGATCTCAATCCAATCGAGCATCTGTGGGATGTGCTGAACAAACCAGTCCGATCCATGGAGGACCCACCTCGCAACTTAAAGGACTTAAAGGATCTCCTGCTAACATCTTGGTGCCAGATACCACAGCACACCTTCAGGGGTCTAGTGGAGTCGAGGCATGGACGGGTCAGGGCTGAGCAGGGCAGCAAAAGGGGGACCAACACAATATTAGAAAGGTGGTCATAATGTTATGCCTGATCGGTGTATATAACCATGTTTTCAGTGGAGTATAAAGACCTTACATAATGAACCGTTATGTTTTTATTACCTTAGAATGAGCCGTTTCTATCTACACACACCGCGGGTCCCCTTACAGTTAAGTCGCCATTTTGCGCCGCCATGTTTCTACAGTAGCCCTAAAGGGACAAACTTCTCTACAGAGCGCTAGCTACTCTCTGCTGTATCAGACGACGACATCTTTGTCTTGTGTCGGCCACCGTAGCTTCTCTATGTGCTCTGGAAGGGAGGGGTGAGCGGTTGCAATTCACAACGACCCGTTTCAAATGTTTACATGCTTTTTTTCTCTCTTTTTTTGTTCGCTGAGGTGGAGCGGTGATGAAATATGTTTCTTTTAAATACTTTACAGCATTTCAGTAATAAAAGTGTGCATTTTTAAAATGCATGCAAATTACAGTGAAGCACAACAGTTATCTTACGTACGGTGCTCGGCAGTGGTCAAAAAGGATTTAAACGGTGAGTTTTGAATTGATTCCACCTGTAAACTCAGAGATGTGGATTCGGACGGCAATAAAATTACCACACCATTCGGCCGGGAACTTTTACGCGGATGGTGGGAGAAAAACTCACGGCAATAAAATCACCGACTAGCCCCTGTCAGTGATGAAAATATCTTACGACCCCATGAGAAACACTTACCGTCCCAATAGGGCTTTATACTGCACAATTTAACAAAATGTTGTTTTATATCATTTTACCATAAACATATGTGTTACACACACATTCTCTCTATACATCACAAGATATTTTATATACTGTACTTCAAAAAGAAAATTTAACATGTTTTAAATTACATTACATGAACAATATGGCCTTATATTTTCACCATACTTTGAGCTAATTCATACAAGGTATTTTGTTAAATCTGATGTACACTAATCATATTTTCCTCAGTTTTTCTTATAAATAGTGTAATTTTAGTATATGATTATTGGCTTGTTAGATCTAATGTAAATGTTCAGTGTTCAGTAAAATTAGTGTTTACTGTAGCATTTGTAGTATTTTTGTTTAATTAAAAGCTGCTTAATTTTTTACAGGGTAGAGACGACAGATAAAACAGAGAAAAGACGAATAGACGCATGTTTGAATATATGTAAACAGAGAGTGAGAATCTCTGTGTCGGGATCTTATTTTGCTGACTGAATGAGAGACTGATTTCAGTCGCACTGAGAACAGAGAGACGGAGTGACTGAGACGCACGTGTGTGTGTGTGTGTGGAGCGACGAGAAAGAGCTCTTTCACACACACTCCCTCTCTTTCCTCTGCATCTCACTGCTGTTGCTCTCTCAGGATGAGGAGCGTCTCTCTGTAGCTGTGGGAGCGGGTCTGTCGCGTGAGCTGCAGGCCGTGCAGAAAGCCTCGTGCGAGAGCTCGCGTGAGGAGCTGACGGCTCTGGAGCTGGAGCGACGGACCGGATCTCCTCCGGAGGAAACGCATCTCGGACGCCAGCAGGAGAAACACCGGCAGGAGCTGCTGGAGGAGGAGATCGCTAAGGTGCTTGTAAAAGACTTTAACACATGCAGGTCCTTTATATATCACATGTTTGGCTTATTTTAGTAATGCAGACTTATTTCTGGTGCATCGCTGTTCTTGGCTCATTTTATGACTTGAAGTCGTGATGGTTTGTCTTGTATGGAGGGCTTGATGATGTTGCGTCTCCTGTGTCAGGTGATCGTGCAGATGTCGGTTGAGTTCGCCCAGCAGACCGAGCACGCCCGGATCAGCAGACAGGCCAGAGAGACGAGCACTGCCATGCAGACGGACAGCGCTGAGGACGAGGACGAGGACGGACTGAAGGTGAGCTCACGTACGGGTCACTCATTAACACCAGGACACGCTCGACCCGGTCAGAAATCACTGAAGAAAGCTCACTTACACACTCTCACTCACTTACACACTCTCACTCACTTACACACTCTCACACACAAGCACTCACACACAAGCACTCACTCACACACTCTCACTCTCACTCACTCACTCACACTCTCACTCACACTCTCACTCACACACACTCACACACTCTCACACACTCACTCACACTCTCACTCACACTCTCACTCACACACACTCACACACTCTCACTCACACACACTCACTCACTCACTCACACACTCTCACTCACTCACACACTCTCACACACTCACTCACACTCTCACTCACACACACTCACACACTCTCACTCACACACACTCACTCACTCACTCACACACTCTCACTCACTCACACACACTCACTCACTCTCACTCACTCACTCACTCACTCACTCACTCACTCACTCACACACTCTCACTCACACACACTCACTCACTCACTCACTCACTCACTCACACTCACTCACACACACTCACTCACTCACACACACTCACTCACTCACTCTCACTCACTCACTCACTCACACACTCACACACTCACACTCTCACTCACTCACTCACTCACACACTCTCACTCACTCACTCACTCACACACTCACACACTCACACTCTCACTCACTCACACACACTCACTCACTCTCACTCACTCACTCACTCACTCACTCACTCACTCACACACTCTCACTCACACACACTCACTCACTCACTCACTCACTCACTCACACACACTCACTCACTCACACACACTCACTCACTCACTCTCACTCACTCACTCACTCACACACTCACACACTCACACACTCACACTCTCACTCACTCACTCACTCACACACTCTCACTCACTCACACACTCACACACTCACACACTCACACTCTCACTCACTCACTCACTCACACACACACTCTCACTCACACACTCACTCACTCACTCACTCACACACACTCACTCACTCATTCACTCACACACTCACTCACTCACACACTCTCACTCACACACACTCACTCACTCACTCACACACTCACACACACTCACTCACTCACTCCCTCACACACTCTCACTCACACACTCACTCACTCACACACTCACTCACACACTCACACACTCTCACAGACTCACTCACTCACACACTCACACACACTCACTCACACACTCTCACTTACACACTCTCACTTACACACACTCATTCACACACTCTCACTCACACACTCTCACTTACTCACACACTCTCTCACAGACTCACTCACACACACTCACACACTCTCACTTACACACACTCACTCACACACACTCACTCACTCACACACTCACACACTCTCACACACAAGCACTCACTCACACACTCTCACTCTCACTCACTCACACACTCTCACTCACACTCTCACTCACACTCACTCACACACACTCACACACTCTCACTCACACACACTCACTCACTCACTCACTCACTCACACACTCACTCACTCACTCACTCACTCACTCACTCACACACTCACTCACACACTCTCACTCACTCACTCACACACTCTCACTCACACACACTCACTCACACACTCTCACACACTCTCACTCACTCACTCACACACACTCACTCACTCTCACTCACTCTCACTCACTCTCACTCACTCACTCTCACTCACTCTCACTCACTCACACACACTCACTCACACACTCTCACTCACACACACTCACTCACTCACTCACTCACTCACACACTCACACACTCTCACTCACACTCTCACTCTCACTCACTCACTCACTCACTCACTCACTCACTCACACACTCTCACTCACACACTCACTCACACACTCTCACTCACACACTCACTCACTCACTCCCTCACACACTCACACACTCTCACTCACACTCTCACTCACTCACTCACACACTCACACACTCACACTCTCACTCTCTCACTCACACACTCACTCACACACTCACTCACTCACTCACTCACTCACTCACTCACTCACTCACACACTCTCACTCACACACTCACTCACTCACTCCCTCACACACTCTCACTCACTCACTCACTCACTCACACTCACTCACACACTCACACACTCTCACAGACTCACTCACTCACACACTCACACACACTCACTCACACACTCTCACTTACACACACTCACTCACACACTCTCACTTACTCACACACACTCACACACTCTCACTTACACACTCTCACTTACACACACTCACTCACTCACTCACTCACACACACTCACTCACTCACTCACACACTCACTCACTCTCTCACAGACTCACTCACACACACTCACTCACTCACTCACACACTCACTCACTCTCTCACAGACTCACTCACTCTCACTTACACACTCTCACTTACACTCACTCACTCACACACTCACTCACACTCACATACTCTCACACACTCTTACACTCTCACTTACACACTCTCACTCACACACTCTCACTTACACTCACTCACTCACACACTCTCACTTACACACACTTACACACTCTCACTCTCACTCACACACTCTCACTTTCTCACACACTCTCACACTTTCTCACACACACACACACACACACACATATACTCAAAAGATGTCTGTGTGTTTATATTGTCAAAGTGAAATCAAAAGGTACAGTAAAAATAATTAAATGTGTTTCTTGAAATAAAATAAATAGTAACTGAAATAAAGTTAAACTTCATAATTAAAAAAAAAAAAAAATCAAAATTAAAAAAAAAAATACAAACTATATATCTGGTATAAAAAAATAAAAATGACAAAAACATGAAAATTACTAAAACGATCAAACATTAAAATAGAAATGGAAAATCGAAAAATAAAAACGAATTCAAACTATGAATAAAGTCTATAATAGTTTTGTGGTCTGTCTCTTTAAATGCTCCAGCTCTTTAAAGCAGGATGGATTCTGATTGGCTGTCAGTGTTCTTATCGTTCTGAAAGTCATTCCAGCGATATCAGATTTCTGTGTCGTTATAGTTGCGATGTGGACTTCGCAATTCTCTTAGAGTTAGAGCGATTATTAAAACTGTCGATATAGTTCTTCGTTGTTTTGTGTGTGTGTGTGTGTGTGTGTGTGTGTGTGTGTGTGTGTGTGGGCTGTCAGCTCTGATGCTGCGTGAAGCGTTGAGTTTAACACTCGTCCACTGACTCCACAGTCTTCTGGAGGAGAGCAGACCTTCTGCACTGAAGAGAAAACTCGAGAGGATGATGATGATGATGAAGAGGGTTCAGAGCTGGTCCAGCAGGAGCAGGAGCACGGCCGTGTGCTGGAGGCGCTCAGAGCGACACACACACGACAGCTGGAGATCCAGCAGGAGCAGAACACACACCTGACGGCACAGATACACACACTCAGCCAGCAGCTGCTGCAGGTGTGCACGTCCTACCTGAGACACTTCCTGTTCCTCTTTACAGAGCCACCATTAAAGTCAACAGGAAATAGTCTTCATTTCTGAATGTTACTTGCTGCTCCTCTGAAAAGACATCTCTTTTTAATATTACTCATCTTTTAAATTACTTATTTATGATTTAATTCATTATTAGTAAGTTTATATTTTTAAATGATTTACTTATTTTATTTTTACATATTTATAATTTAACTTTTTAACAAGTATTTTATTTTAAAAGTTTTTATTTATTTTCACTTTACATTTTTATAATTATTTATTTTTATTGTTTTCATTTTAAAATTATTTTAAATATACATTTATATGATTTAATTATTAGCAAGTTTTATTTTGATTTGTTTTTATTTTTAAATTATTTACTACTTTTAATTTTACATTTTTATGATTTTATTAAATTATTAATAGGTTTTTATTTTTTAATTTATTTATTTTCATTTTACAGTTTTATCATGATTTATTTTCATTTTACATTTCCACAAGTTAATTAACTATTGATTCATTTTTTATTGTTTGTTTTTATTTTAAAATATGTGCGCATTTTAATTTTACATATTTATGTCCGATTGACAGACAATGTTAATTAATTTTTAACTGTTTTTTATAGATTTTTTTTTTAATTATTGATTTATTTAAATTTTACATATATATGATTTAATTAATTTTTAATAAGTGTTTTATTTTGATTGAATAATTATAAAATAAAAAATAATAAAAGTAAAACACTTATTAAAGTTTAATTAAATCATATATATGTCAAATTAAAATAAATCAATAATTATAAATTAAAAAAAATTTAATTTGAAATGTGTATGATTTAATTAACCTTGAATTAGCATTTAATTTTGATTTATTTCATTTAAGAATTATTATAATTTTACATTTGTATGATTTTATTAATTTTATTTTGATTTGTTTTTATTTTTAAATTATTTATTTATTTTAACATTTGACATTTTTGTGTTTTAATTTCTTTTTTGCTTTTCATCAGCTGACGATCCCTGGTTTACACGATTGTTGTGATCTTGACAACAGTTAGCGCCGTGATTTAATGCTGGTGAATGTTAATACTGATTTATAAGACAACATGAAACCACTTTCACAATGCATTTAACTTCTAAAGTGACATATTTTCTATTAAGTGAAAGAGGATAATCAGGCAGAAATAAAGGGCAGGACTTTATAACTAAATTATAAAATCCGATATAAATTATAAACATTCTCCCTTTGTTACATTAGCAGAAATTAAAGGTTGTTTCAGAGGGGAAGAAGTTATTACATTTTGATAAAATAATCAGTGATTTCAGGTTGACTTTAGTTCAGCAGCGCTTCGCTCGTGTCTGGGTCGACACTGATGGTGTTTGTGTCTGTTTCGCTGTGACTCTTCAGATGTGATGATGTTCTGTGTGTGGTGGTTTCTCTGTGATTCGGTCGAGAGTGTGTGTGCTGTCGCTGATCTGTCCTGCGCTGTGTCACACTACAGCTCAAAGCTGCATGTGATGTTTGAGTCTGATTTTACATCTGTGTGTGTTTGAAACAGAGAGAGCTGGAGCTGGAGCAGATGAAGGAGAAAGAAGACGAGACGGAGATGGAGAGAGAGAGACAGAGAGATGAACGACCACTTCCCAGCATGCAAAGCTGCGGCACACAGACAGAGCAGGTAGTGTAAACAATAGTTTGTGTGTGTGTGTGTGTGTGTGTGTGTAGTATTCCATATCACATATGAGTGTAGTGTGTTTACTCTTGTCCTCTGCCCATCTGCACTTCCCTTTCTGCTCCATCAGGTGGCGTGTGTCACCTCAGAAACCTTCCCTCTCAGGTGCAGCTGTTGCTATGGCAGCGCAGTGGCTCTGTTCTCGTGTTGTTTGTGTTTGACTCTGTGTGTTCGGGAATCGCTGCGCTCGGCCTGAAAAACACATCTCAATATAAAGACTTTGAGCTGACTGTGATTTAATGACGGGCTTCTTATCTGCCATTTCTTTTCTGCCTGTGTATAAACTCCAGAAGAAAGAGGAGGAGGAGAAGGTGATAAAGGGCAAAGGTCATGGAGGGAGCATGACCTCACAGTCACCTGCACAAAATCCAGAGCTCGCATCTGATGACATCACCACAGAGAGGTGAGGAATGATCAGTGCTTATGAAAAAGTTCTGTAAAGTCTTTAGAACTGATAGATAGATCGACAGACAGACAATCAGACAGACGGACAGTCAGACGAAAAGACATACAGACAGACGGACAGTCAGACGAATAGACAGTCAGACAGATGGACAGTCAGACAAATATAGACATACATACAGACAGACAGACGGACAGTCAGACGAAAAGACATACAGACAGACGGACGGTCAGACGAATAGACAGTCAGACAGATGGACAGTCAGACAAATATAGACATACATACAGACAGACAGACGGACAGTCAGACGAAAAGACATACAGACAGACGGACGGTCAGACGAATAGACAGTCAGATGAATAGACATACAGACAGATAGACAGTCAGATGAATAGACAGTCAGACAGACGGACAGTCAGACGAATAAACAGACAGTCAGACAGACGGACAGTCAGATGAATAGACAGACGGACAGTCAGACAAAGACATACAGACAGACGGACGGTCAGACGAATAGATGGTCAGACAGATGGACAGTCAGACAAATATAGACATACATACAGACAGACAGACAATCAGACAGACGGACAGTCAGACGAAAAGACATACAGACAGACGGACAGTCAGATGAATAAACAGTCAGACAGACGGACAGTCAGACGAATAGACAGTCAGACAGACGGACAGTCAGACGAATAGACAGTCAGACAGACGGACAGTCAGACGAATAGACAGACGGACAGTCAGAGGAATAGACAGTCAGACAGACGGACAGTCAGAGGAATAGACAGTCAGACGAATAGACAGTCAGACAGACGAATAGACAGACGGACAGTCAGGCGAATAGACAGACGGACAGTCAGACGAATAGACAGACGGACAGTCAGAGGAATAGACAGTCAGACAGACGGACAGTCAGAGGAATAGACAGTCAGACGAATAGACAGTCAGACAGACGAATAGACAGACGGACAGTCAGGCGAATAGACAGTCAGACGAATAGACAGTCAGACAGACGGACAGTCAGAGGAATAGACAGTCAGACGAATAGACAGTCTAGACAGAAGGACAGTCAGATAAATAGACAGTCAGACAGACAGACAATCAGACGAATAGACAGTCAGTCAGACGAATAGACAGTCAGTCAGACGAATAGACAGTCAGACAGACGAATAGACAGACAGACGGACAGTTAGACGAATAGACAGTCAGACGAATAGACAGACGAATAGACAGTCAGACAGACGGACAGTCAGACGAATAGACAGTCAGACGAATAGACAGTCAGACAGGCGGACAGTCAGACGAATAGACAGTCAGACGAATAGACAGACGAATAGACAGTCAGACGAATAGACAGTCAAACAGACGAATAGACAGACGAATAGACAGTCAGACGAATAGACAGTCAAACAGACGAATAGACAGACAAACGGACAGTCAGACGAATAGACAGTCAAACAGACGAATAGACAGACAAACGGACAGTCAGACAGACGAATAGACAGACGAATAGACAGTCAGACGAATAGACAGTCAAACAGACGAATAGACAGACGAATAGACAGTCAGACGAATAGACAGTCAAACAGACGAATAGTCAGACGAATAGACAGTCAAACAGACGAATAGACAGACAAACGGACAGTCAGACGAATAGATGGATGGATGGATATATTTCTGAAGTTGTTTTCTTCTTTTCTTCTAGGGATTTGCTACGTCAGGCAAACGTCCGTCTGCGTCAGGTGCTGATCGACGTGCTGAAGACGACAGCGGCGGTGGAGGAAACCATCGGCCGTCATGTGGAGGGCATCCTGGAGGCGTCCAGCAGGGGTCACATGAGAGACACCGGGCAGACGGTCCCAGCGGAGGGGTTAAAACCGGGACCGGCTGGAGGTCAGAGGCACATTACACACCTCAACTTACTCCAATTCAGACTTTTTCACCTGTTGATTTGCCTTTTATTGCATTCGAAATCATCAGGGGTCTGTCGTCAGCTTTATAATCAACAATCAACGTCACTTCCTGTCACATCAGTCAGCTGAAATGTTGTAGTGTGGTTTAGTAAAAGATTTAGAAACTTTTAAAGAAGGACGTGACGTTAAAGTCACAGCCCAGCTGGTCTGCGATGGGTTAATAACAGACGACAGGAACACTGAATTGATCTGTAGGAACCAGTGAAGCCACATCAGATCCTGTCTGTCTCGTTTGTCCTTTTCTGTTGACTCATTGTCTTTGCATAGAGATGTTTTGTGTACTGTTGAGGCGAGGTCATGTGACCCAGGCACACAAGGAGAGTGTGTTTGGGTGTGTTAAGAGATGTGGACGTCTCATATCATGTGTAGAATATGAGACGGACACTCCTGTAACTCAACACCCAAAACACACAAAAGACCCCGAACAAAACCACATCCTTATTTGTGTGAGATCATTCACGTCTGTCTGTGATTGCATTTTATCTTAATCTGCTGTCCGTTATGTCTCTGTCTCACAAAAACTGTTATTTGTATGCTTTATTAGTGATGTTTGCCAAGTCAAACTACTGTGTATAGTGTGATTACGTTATACAGGCCTTTTAGTCATTTCAATCCGGGCCTGTTTAGGACACATAACTTCCTTTTATTTCTGTCATATTTTGCCTGATTCAAATGAGAACAACAGAAAGCAGCATCAAGACGAACATTGATGCGATCAGCTCAATTACTAATTGTTTTGATGTCCTTGTCCTTCATCAGTGAAGCAGCGAATCTCTTCTGTCCCGTACACAGATGCGTCATCTGATGACCTCAGCGTGTTTTCGGCGGCGACTGAGACCGATGAAGGGCTGGAGATGTCGCTGAAGATCCTGGGGGCGGGGCTCCTGCACCAGGAGGCGGAGCTCCAGCTGGAGAGGGAGGAGTTTCTGATGAGCATCAGCACACGCCTGCAGAGCGCTGTCGAGAAACTGCTCATCGCCATCACTGAGACCAGCACTCAGGTACGGCAAGCACACGGAGCAAAAATAAACCGTTCCAATCCTCATATGAGAATGATTTGTGAAGGATCACGTGACACTGAAGACTGGAGTAATGATGATAAATTCAGCTTTGATCACAGGAATAAATTACACTTTACTATATATTCACATAGAGAACAGCTGCTTTACACTGGAGTAATATTTTGTGTTTTTATCAAGTAAATGCAGAGCAGAAGAGACTCAGGATTGGGTCATATTGAGAGCGTAAACACTTTGTCTTTGGATCATTAACTAGCTTTGCTGGTTATATCAGATGAACGAACGCTCCCATGAGGCATCAGAGCTCAAACTAATGCTCAGAGGACACAGTGGGCGGAGCCTCCGCTCCGGTCGCCTGTAGATACCAGCTGATTTGCATAATGCTTTGGTCTCCGTGGCAGCAGCTTAACATCCGTAAAGCTGTGGGCGTGTGAAGTAAAAACCTGTCTTTCCCAATAGTTTATGTTCGCTTCGCTCTGATCATCACTTCCTGCCTGAGATAAATAACTTGACTGCTGAATTTGGTGATATTGATATTTTATGGCACAGATGTGAAGATCGAATCGGATCCTGTTGGACTTGAAATGTGAGCAAATGAGCATGTGAATGAAACGACATTCTCTTATGCTGCCTTTCAGACTAGGATTCATGGAAATGTTTGGAGAAAACCAGTGTAAAAAATGTAAAAATAAATCAATAATAAGATTTAATTTAATAAATAAATTAAATAATAATAATATTAAAATGAATAAAACATAGATTATATACAAATTTAATATAAATAAATAAATAACAAATATTAGATTAAAATAAAAAATTGATATTAATGAAAATAAAAATGTTATAAATAATAAAAATAGAAAAAAATAATTATAAAAGTTAAATTAAAATAAATAGATTAAAAGAAATAATACAAAGATTAAAGGAAATAAAAATAGTTTAAAAATAAATAAGATTTAAATAAATAAATACATTAAAATAAATAAATGATACATTATTAAAATAAAAAATGTATTATTAAAAATTATTAAAAGTTAAAAGAATAATTGAGATGGAAAAGAATAATTGTTTTAATAATAAAAATAGTACATTTAATAAAAATAAATAATACAATTAGATTAAAATAAAAACATAAATACATAGTACAGTACTATAGTGAATAAATAACTAATATTAGATTAAAAAAAATTAAAAGAATAATTACTTAAATGATAAAATAAAATATTTGATATTAGTAATTAAATAAAATAAATAATAAAGAATATATTAAATACAAATTTGATATAAATAAATGAATTAAAAAGATAACTGTTAGAGTTAAATAAATTGATATTAATAAATAAATACAAAAGATAAAAAGTTAAATTAAAAATAAATAATAAAAATTAAAATAAACAAACAAATAATACATAGTACAGTACTAGTAAATGAATAAAATAAAAAAAGATTAAAATACAAATTTGATATAAATGAATAAAATAAATAACAAATGTTAGATTTAAGTAAAACATTTATATTAATAAATAAATAAAATAAACAATAAAAAGATTAAAAAAATGAATTATAAAAGTTATAATTAAATTATAAATAAATATATTAATAAAAATAAATAAATAATAAAAATTAGATTAATAAAACAAACAAATAATACAATAGTACAGTACTATAAAGAGTAGAAAATACTTAATAACTAAATAGTTTCCAAATAATATTTTACATATATTTATAATATTTATTTTATATTAACTGTATCTTTATACATACAAATTTTTTTCTGCCTTTTGCATCTAGAAGACTGAAAACCCTTATCTTACATAATCAGAGCCAAGCTTCAGTGAAAGCATTAATAAAACAAATACAACACCACAAAAACAGTTCAGTCAAGCCGAAGCGAGGGTTTGCCAGCGGTTTGAGGTGATACGTCGGTTTAATGCTTGTGCTCAGGGTCCTATCTGTGGAGGTAATCGTGTAATGGCTCGTTCAGGAATGAAGATTCATGTGGAGGCGCGTGTGGGAGGAGCAGTTAATCAATAATGAGGTTATCAGCGAGTGTTTGAGGAGAAAATAATTACGAAAGTGCCACATTCCTGATTTATAATCGTCTGAGCGTTTAAACGTCTCGTTCTCAGTCATGAGGAGCAGGAATCTGGTCGGACAGGCTCGGGCAGGGTGTGTGTGTGTGTGTGTGTGTGTGTGTGTTAAATCAACCTGTCACTCACCTGCAGGCTGTGTGACTCCGCCCTCACCGCTGACGTATCTCGCACATGTTCACTGACCAGGAAGCGAGAGAGCGAGAGAGCGAGAGAGCGAGAGAGCGAGAGAGAGAGAGAGGGAGATGATCTCCCCCCGGAGCGCTGTGATGGTCTGTTCTCACTTGTTAATGAGGCCCTGCCTTTTCCCAGCGGACCGTTGCCACGGAAGCATGGAATTGTTAATGAGTTTCCAGCAGGAGTAACCGAGGGAAAGTAAAGGACAGAGTCCTGCTGATTTTACAACTCTCCTGTTTGGATTTCTCAGCTACAGGTCGGAGTTTTGCTTTCATTTAGTCACCGCTCTCTGGAATCACTGGGATTTTTGGGATTGGTTCTCTCTGGCCATGTGAAATCTCCCGTGTGTGTTTACCAACACGGAGGCACTTCCATAGAGACTGAGGGATGTTAACTCACCCGTCGCTTGACAACTAGCCTCAAACGTCTTAGAATCAAATCACGAGAAGGACAGCGCAATGGATTCCTATCGGACGTTTTGGAATTCCCACTTTCTGAATGACAGCTGGCTGGACAGCCAGGATCAGGATATTTACGAGGTGGAATCGCGCATCCCGCTGCCGCGACCCTTCCCTCTCAGCCACCTGCTGCACGAGAAGAACGCCGTGGTGGTGCAGACGCAGATCTCGCACGTCAACCAGCGGGACAACGGTCACCTGCTCAAAGTCGTCTCGAAGATTTCCCTGCCCACTCCTCCGTATACAGTAAGTGTGTGCGCTGACCCAGAGGTCACTCGCGGGCCGTGTGTGTGCACCTGCGCAGGTGCGTCCTCATGCGGGAGATTGATTTTGACCTTTGAGAATCATGCGGCGGATGGTTTTACAGCGCTGGAGACGTTCAGCGTCTATATAGTGAGATAAGAGCAGCTTTTGTACACGTTGACTCGACTGTAATGAGATTCCAGGGTGTGTGAAGTGTTTTGTGTGTGTAACACGAGATCAGTCTCACTGTCGTGTTTTTATAAAATCCTTTTGTTGACGCCTCTCACTCGTTCACTCTTGAATCTGTAACCACATCAAGCACTACTGTGAGAATAATGTAAGAGTTTTGTATTTTTAGATCAGACGTGTGTGGCTCCTGTCAGAAGTTTGGGATTTTTTTGTTTTTGTTTAAAAAAAAGAGTCTCTTCTGCTCACCAAGACTGCGTTTATTAGATCATAAATCCAGTAAAACAGTGAAATATTACTCCAGTGTAGATCAGCTGTTCTCTATGTGAATATATAGTAAAGTGTAATTTATTCCTGTGATCAAAGCTGAATTTATCATCATTACTCCAGTCTTCAGTGTCACATGATCCTTCACAAATCATTCTCATATGAGGATTTGATGCTCAACAAACATTTATGATTCAGTGTTAATTTTGACAGCAAATTTAGTTTGTTTTAGTCGACTAAAATCTGAGTTTAGTTAAATTGTAATGCAATATTTAAGCATTACATAACCGACTGTTACTGAATACATGCCAAAACTGACATTTTGACATAAAAAGCGCAAAAATACACGAAAGAGCACAATTCACTTTTTTGTTTGTTTTTAAAAAACATGTTGTATTTCTCTTTTAGTTAGTATATCAGGTTAAGCTAAAGCTTCAATTAAGTTTAAGTTTATACATTTTTTTTAATTTCAGTTAAAATTTCAAGTAATGAATATTTTTTAATGGTTTTAGTGAACTATTATAATATGTTCTTAGTCTTTCCTCCTGACTGTGAATTAAATGGGAATGACATTAAACACAGTTTATCGTGTAATCAAAAACGTATATATAATGCGTGACTTTTAATTATAAACAAGCTCGAAATACACCGGGACTCTTATTTTGAAACGTCTGCGCCGGCTCATTCAAGTTCAGACGAGGGAGATCAAATATGCATCGTTACAACCATATACGACATATTACAGTATAAACACCGTACAGTAAACATCTTCATTATTCATCAGCATTAGTTCATAAACACTACTCATTGATTGTGAAGTGTTTTCCCGCCGTTAGATCCGCACGTGTGCTCATCTGTTACACAGGACATCGGTTCTGACGGGATCTCTTCCCTAATCCTCCCTCCCTAACATCTTCCTCTCGGTTTTATTCGTTGATGAAAATGACAGTAGATTTTCCTCATAGTTTTTGTCATTCAAAACTGGTTTTTATTTAGTTATCGTCTCGTCTTCGTCAGTGACAAAAGGTCGTTGATGAAAATAATGACACAAATTAACACTTTAACAACGTCTTTTTATTTGTGTGGAAACTGATACGTTTTATTTCTCAGGATTCTTTGATGAACAGGAAGTTCAAAAGAACAGCTTTCATCTGAAATAGAATCTTTTGTAACATTATAAACGTCACTTTTGATCAGTTTAATGCACCCTTGGTATCTGCTTTTAAAAATCCTACTGACCCCAAACTTTTGAACAGTATTGTATATGTGCAAATCACTTTATTACATGTTCCATATTCCTGTAAACGTTCCTAATAAACCATCATGCATCTTCTTTTCCTTTATAATAACACTAGAAATAATCACTCCGGGTATTTAATATGATGCGGGGCGTGACACTTACTTTTTTCCCATGGTGCACCTGTGCTCTTAAGTTGAAAAATTTAGGAGCGCATTTAGAAACTTTAGGGGCGCGACTATTTCTCATTATTTTAGTGTCACTGAGATACTATAGTTTTTGTTAATATTTTAAATTAAATTCTGTTGTTTTGTCATTTTTTTAGTTTTTGCTATTTTTAAAAATGTCTGTATAGTTTTTATTAATTTTTATTTAATGTCAGTTAACATTTATTTTTTTCAAGTAGAGAGATGTTTTTATGGTTGTAGTTTGTGTTAACTATAATAACACTGATGCTAGTAAAATCTATATATTTAATAATATGTCAAATAATGTTCTCAGTCTTTCCTGTGACGGGCGTCCCACAGAAGATACAAGAGTTTACTTTAAATTAAATTAAATCACACACAGTTTGTGTAACCAAATAATAACCGGGTGTAAATCGGACACACGGCGTGACTTTTATTTAATAAACGAGCCTGAAATACAGCGGGACTCTTATTTTGAAATGCTTTATTATTGCAGGAGCTCATTCACCTTCAGACGAGGAGATAAAATATGCATTCATACACCCGTACACAACATATTACAGTATAAACACGTACAGTAAACACTCATGATTGATCATTAGTGTGTTTGGCATAAGTGTGTGTGAGCCTGAACGCACAAGAGCGCCACCTTCAGGCTTTGAGACGTGAAGCGCTCACATTTATTAATGAAATCAGAGCCTTATGAAGATTAGTAATCACATTAGGCAGTGTCGCCATTAATGCTTTTCATCCCCAAAATATAAGAGCCTTAAAATGATCATTAAGACGCTTGTTATAGCATTTACAGTACTGAAGACTTTATGATCTTACATTTAAGAAACTGATCCGCAGGGATTGTTTATTCACACACGTGCTCCAAAACACAGTTCACACACGTCTATTTTTAGTGGCAAATGCGAGTGCAATGCTCGAGCCCTGTAATGCATTTTTAGTAATTCAAAGTAATGTAGTAAACACATTCATGTCACTCAAAATAGCACACGAAATCATAATGAGTTGCTCAGTGGAGGCCATGAGAGCGCTACGATGCTCTGCTCGGCGGTTCATTGCTTTAATTCACTCCCGAGTCTCGCAGAAGCAGATTTTAATCAAAAGTTGTATTACAGTAGATATTCTGAATTTACACGACAGATGTCTGATTAATACAGGCACATTTGTTTGTTTTTTGTCATCTAGAATCTTTGCTTAATCCGGTTATTGTAGTTGTTTAATGCATTTACATTCATAACGGAGTAAATCTTGCATTGCATGCCATGGAGTTCAGTCCAGATCTGAAAGTCTGCTTGAATCTCAAGCACTGGTTTGCCCATCATGACCTCTGTGTGTGTGTGTGTGTGTGTGTGTGTGTCTGTCAGCTGGAACACGCACGGATCACGCAGACGGAGCTGATGCGGGAGAAGTTCAGGCACAATGAGGAGATGGAGGAGCTGCTG
>CM077184.1:1300552-1413052 GCA_039654105.1 Coreius guichenoti
TGTGAGAGTGCGTGCGAGAGAGAGTGCGTGCGAGAGAGAGTGCGTGCGAGTGAGAGTGCGTGCGAGAGAGAGTGCGTGCGAGAGAGAGTGCGTGCGAGAGAGAGTGCGTGAGAGAGTGCGTGCGAGAGAGAGTGCGTGCGAGAGAGAGTGCGTGTGTGAGTGCGTGTGAGAGAGAGAGTGTGACAAAAAGTGTGTGAGAGAGCGTGTGTCTGAGAGCGTGTGTCTGAGAGCGTGTGTCTGAGAGCGTGTGTCTGAGAGCGTGTGTCTGAGAGCGCGTGTGAGAGTGCGTGTGAGAGTGCGTGTGAGAGTGCGTGTGAGAGTGCGTGTGAGAGTGCGTGTGAGAGTGCGTGTGAGAGTGCGTGTGAGAGTGAGAGTGTGAGAGTGAGAGTGTGAGAGTGAGAGTGTGAGAGTGAGAGTGTGACAAAAAGTGTGTGAGAGAGCGTGTCTGAGAGCGCGTGTGAGAGCGCGTGTGAGAGCGCGTGTGGGAGCGCGTGTGGGAGCGCGTGTGAGAGCGCGTGTGAGAGTGCGTGTGAGAGAGAGAGTGTGAGAGAGTGTGAGAGAGAGTGTGACAAAAAGTGTGTGAGAGTGTGTCTGAGAGTGCGTGTGAGAGAGAGTGCGTGTGAGAGAGAGTGCGTGTGAGAGAGAGTGCGTGTGAGAGAGAGTGCGTGTGAGAGAGAGTGCGTGTGAGAGAGAGTGCGTGTGAGAGAGAGTGCGTGTGAGAGTGCGTGTGAGAGTGCGTGTGAGAGAGAGTGCGTGTGAGAGAGAGTGCGTGTGAGAGAGAGTGCGTGTGAGAGAGAGTGCGTGTGTGATTGCGTGTGAGAGAGAGTGCGTGTGAGAGTGCGTGTGAGAGTGCGTGTGAGAGTGAGTGTGAGAGTGAGTGTGAGAGAGAGAGAGAGAGAGAGAGAGAGAGAGTGTGTGAGTGTGTGAGAGACTATATACTTAAAATCAGTCTTTTGTGTTTTGATATCATGCTTTGCTAAAGCAATGGCGCAAAACAACATTAGAGATCTTTCATGTTATGAAGTTTTTAAATGTTTTCTCTTCATTATGAGACCGTGACAGCACAGAGTCTGGGCAGTGAATGGGAAACGCTGAGCATTAATACAAGCTGTTCTGCAAAGACCCTCCTGTACTTTCACACCTGAATGTGTGTGTTTCTGAACTAGCATGAATGCTGTCAGGCTTCATCATGACAGTACTTGTGTAACAGTGGTGTGTGTGTGTGTCAGGTGTGATTGACGGATACACGGGTGAGCGTCTGGCGCTGGAGCAGCAGGTCCGCGAGCGAGCCGAACTACAGCAGCATCTGGAGCAGGAGCTGCGCGTGACCTCCAGCCGTCTGTCCGAACTGGAGCAGGAGCGGCGGCAGATCCAGGACGAGCGGCAGCTGCTGTCACGCCAACAGGACGCCATGAGGGACGGGGCGGGCTCTCGAGAGCTACGTATGTTGCGCGTCTTACACTCGCTGTCATCTGATTGGTTTAGATCTCAGATAAACACTGATGGGTAAATCAGAGCAGCTGCAGTGTGATTAACTCATGTTTCATTTCTTCATAGGTTGTATCAGTGTTTATTCTCAAGGCCTGTTCACACCGAACATGAGTTTTCATCACGACAAGATGCTAAAGCAATGCTAGCGGGGTTAGGGTCCCGAGAGAGCGCGCGGTTTGACGTGATCATATTAACCAAAAAATTGTTTTGCCTAAACAAGTTTAAACCTGTTTCTAGTTTGATTTTAATATATTATTATTCATTATTTTTATGACAATTAACATTTTAGTGTATTTTCATGTTATTTATTTACTATTATATTACTTATTAATTAGCTTTTGTTTTTATATTTCAGTTTTCATTTGAATTTTAGTGTTAGTATGTTTATGTAAAAAAAACAAACATTTTGGTTTTAGTTTTTGAAATATTCAACTTAAACTTGTTTATTTCAATTAGTTGCCAAGCTGTTTTATTTTAATATTATTGAGACACTTTAATCATTTTTATTAGATTTTATGGGTATTTTTTCCGTTTTCATTTTAATTTCAGTCAAAGTTTTAGTCATTTTGTTGTGTTTTTGTCATTTGTAGAAGCGTTTTTTATATGTCTATAAATGTTTTATTAATTTTTATTTCAATTTTAGTTATTTAAGAACATCATTAAAAATAGGAAAGGTTTCCTTGGCAACTAGCTGAATTAAAAAAAATATTTCTTTTAATGTTTATTTTATTTCAAGTAACTCTGTGGCGTGAGGTTCGGTGTGAACGGGCCTTCAGACGTGAGTTTACATGTGCAGGAAGTGCCAAATCCCCGCCAGAGAACCGAAGATGCTTTAACAGCGCACAGATGCTGCCACGTCTTGTTTCTGCCCTCTTTCCTCCTGTATTTGCATGATGAATGTGTTGTTTTCACTCTCTCTTTCCTCAGGACTAGTTGAGGCTGCTCTTGACGCAGCACCTGAAGCAGGTGTGTGTGAGTGTGTGTGTGTGTGTGTGTGTGAGTGTGTGTTCACGAGCTGCATGGCCAGCACGCCGTGTCTCATCGTTACACCAGATACACCAGAGCTTTGCTTGCTTAACTCACTCAACATCACACGCTAGCATGAGTTAGCTGGGGCTAACAGGTGTGATTGATCTCCTGATTGAACAGCCGTCTCCACATGAGCGCACAACAATTTATTATCATACCCTGATTAACTCAATTCATTTTAAATAAACTGTGTCTGTATGTGATTGATGGCTGTTCAATAAGGGACACTTTTCCTTTTCCTTTCTTTTATGCATTTGCACTCTTATCCCCCGTCCTCTCCTGCACTGTGGGTTCGTTCGGTGGTTGCTGACCGGATCATCTGATCATGGATCATACAGGAATGGGAACGATTGTGGGAAACGGGGAAATGTCTTCTGTCCATGTGTCACACGCTGTAGGACTCAAAAGTGGAGAAGTGCAGAGAGCATTCACTAAACAAATCTTCATATTTCATGACAAAATCAAAAGAACCAAATACAAAATTATATTTTGCATCAAGAAAATTAAGCCTGTTTAATTACAATTTTAATTACATTTTTTATTATTATTATTTTCATTTATTTTAGTATTATATTTTATATTTTATATTTTTATTGTATTATTTTTTATATATTTATTAATATTCTGAAGTAGCTTTAATTTTGTATATTCATTTTTTATTTTAATGTTATTTTATGTTTTAGTAATTTTATGTGCTTTTTCCATTTTTATTTTTTATATATATATATATATATATATATATATATATATATATAAAATAAAAATTAAAAAATATATATATATATATTATTATATATATATTATAATATATTTTTCAGTTTTTAAGTAAGATTTTCTTCTCATTTTTAATTTTTAATGTTTTTAGTTTTAGTCAGCAATAACAACACTGCATTTAAGAAATTTAAAAATGTGCATTAAAAAAAAATTTTCCTCTGTTTTTTGTTTTTTTTAAAAACAATATTTTCATTATTTTCATGGCAGTTAGTGTTATTTTAGTATTATTTTTATAATTTAGTTGTGTTCTTTTGCCATTTTTATTTTTTTATACATTTCCATTTCTTTCTTAAAATAATTTTAATACTTCAACTTAAATTTAATTATTTTAGTTGTAAAGGCAACATTTCTAATTTTAGTTCAAGTTTTTATTAAATACGATTTTCTTTTTAATATTTTTAAATTATTTTTTAATATTTTTAGTTTTAGTTTTTGTCAGTAATAACAACACTGCATTTAAACACATTTTCCCTAAAAAAATGTCCGTAAAAATCTATTTTTGTTTTCTAAAATTATTTTCATTATTTTCATGGCAATTAGTCAGTGTTATTCAAGTATAATTTTTATACCATTGTGATATTTATTAATATTTTTTAAATATTTTTAAATTTTCATTTTTTTTTTCATTTTCAGTTTTAGTAATTTTAGTACTCCAATTTAAACTCATTTATCTCAGGTAGTTGCATTTTCTAATTTTCATTAGTTCTTTAAAATTTAAAATCTAATTAAATCTAATATTTAATTAGCTTGTTCCTTTTGATTTTGTGGTAAATATGATCTGAACATAACAGGATTTATGAGATTCTGCCATGCAGTTTATTTTGTATAAAAATGTTTGCAGTTTAATTATCAAAGTCCATCAAGACTAGCGCTGCAGTTTATTCAGCTCTTCAGAGACTTTAAATCTGTGAATGAATCTCTGAAGCTGCTCCATTATTGTCATCCGTCGAGCGCTCGTGACGCCTGTCCTCCGCTGTCCTAACGCGTGTCCGGCTGTTCTCAGACCTGCTGGAGGAGACGGAGAAGCTGATGGCGGAGAAGGTGGAGGTGCAGCGGCAGGCGCAGAAGGAGAGCGGCGAGCTGCTGCTGCAGGTCAAGCTCCTGGAGGCGGAGCTGGAGGAGCAGGTGAGCCGCGTGCAGGAGCTGCAGGAGACGCACCGGGCCGAGGGGGACGACCTCCGGCAGCAGATCCAGGCCCTGGAGAAGCAGCTGGACAACAACCGCAGGTTCATGGACGTAAGTCATGTTTCCTCATCGTGTCCTTGCACGGTGTGATCAAGGTTCCATGTTTTTGTTTGGTTTAGTGGCGTAGCATTCTAGACCCTGATATACTCACAGGAAAGTCTTCATTCTTTGCATCCTGACTCCGCCCACATTTAGATGAATATGTTGTGCTGCACTTTTCATCTCAATAACAAACAAACAACAAAAATGAGAAAACAGCAGTTCAGAAAGCATCTGATCAAAACTTCCATTTTGCCTGATTTTGAAATGCCGTCACACCAGTTCGCTGTTGCATTACGCTTGGAAGTATATCAGGCCTTAAAGGGGACATATTATGCCCCTTTTCACAAGATGTAATATAAATCTCTGGTGTCCCCAGAATGTGTGTGTTAAGTTTCAGCTCAAAATACCCCCAGATCATTTATTATAGCTTGTCAAATTTGCCCCTATTTGGGTGTGACCAAAAACATGCCGTTTTTGTGTGTGTCCCTTTAAATGCAAATGAGCTGCTGCTCCCCGCCCCCTTTCCAGAAGAGGGCGGATCCTTTACACAAGCTTCAGATACTCCGTCAACAACAAAACAGGCCAATCTCACTCAGACAAAATGTCAGAAATAACCAGTTGTGGAGCAGCCGTACATGTTTGAGCCGGAGTCGACAAACACGAGAGACTCAGGAAGAGGTTGACACTTTTAGACTGAATGGTTAGTGGATCATGTATGTAACGTTAGTTGTTGTGGAGTTACGTTGATTCAGCTCATCGACTAGCATGTGCCGTCATGTTAATCTATAAATTGTTGTATCGGTGCTTGTGTGGGAGCGTAACACATCCGTCACCTGACTATACAATGCATAATAAATGTGTGTTTATGAATCACGCAGACGGTGAGTGTTTTCAGGATAAAACTAACGACACAGCTCTAGTCTCTGTGAATACAGTCAGAGACGATGCTAACTTTAGCCATATTAGCCGTACAGCGTTCAGCTTATTCAGAAAGGACATGTGCAAACATTCACAGAATATGAAGTGCCATCCTCACTCGTTCTGGATATGAAGTTAGAGCACGAAGCGTTGGTATTGACCCGTCCTTCAGAAATAACTTTTTTGTGAATCCATCGTTTCCTTCATAAATGAACTTCACCCGCGGTGTCCTCAGTGGCTCTGATGCTGGAGTCTATGAGACTTGTGTGTTCGCTGGTTCATCAACAGAACATTAGTAATGTTTTTGGTGCACAGATTGTAATACTCGAGCGCTGATACAGTGAGTAAACTCTGTGCTTCTCACTCAGGGGCGTGTCTATGCTGAAAGGGCCAATCATCAACAGTCATGGGCGGGGCTTCCCTACTCTTGCGTAGGAGTAGGGGAAATATGAGAGGTTGATAATGATTGATGGGGATTATAAGGATTTTTACCATTATAGGCTGATTGTTTACACACACTGGACACACATCATTATAAAAGTGAATTTTGCATAATATGTCCCCTTTAAGTGTGTGACATCATCCGAATGGCTTAAGTGTGACATGTTTCTGTCCTGTTTATCAGGAACAGGCGGCGGACAGGGAACACGAGCGCGACGTCTTTCAGCTGGAGATTCACAACCTGGAGCAGCAGCTGAAGAATCCGCCCAAAACAGGAACAGGAAGTGACCGCAGGGACCGAGAGGTACGACACCTGATCGTTTGCCCTGGAGCCTCCAGCTAGTTTCACTCTAGTCCTCAGACAATGAGCTTGAGTCTGACGCTGCTGTTCTCTCCGCCCGACTGATATCAGCTCAAACACACACAACACCTGCAAACACAGAACAACTCTAGATACCCGCAGGAACACAGATATAGTCAGAAAATGGCGTTCATAACCAATTGTATTTTCTTGATGACATATTTCTGCAGTCCTAAAACACATAAATGAGTATTTTTGTTCCATCGTTCTGAAGTAAATGGGTTTTTGAATGGGTTAAATGCCATATATATATATATATACCGATCAGGCATAACATTATGACCTAATAATGTGTTTTGCGGCCCTGCTCAGCCCTGACCCGTCGAGGCATCTGTGGTATCTGGCACCAAGATGTTAGCAGCAGATCCTTTAAGTCCTGTAAGTTGCGAGGTGGGGCCTCCATGGATCGGACTTGTTTGTTCAGCACATCCCACAGATGCTCGATTGGATTGAGATCTGGGGAATTTGGAGGCCAAGTCCACACCTCAAACTCGTTGTTGTGCTCCTCAAACCATTCCTGAACCATTTTTGCTTTGTGGCAGGAGCATTATCCTGCTGAAAGAGCCACAGCCACCAGGGAATACCGTTTCCATGAAAGGGTGTACATGGTCTGCAACAATGCTTAGGTATGTGGTACGTGTCAAAGTAACATTCACATGGATGGCAGGACCCAAGGTTTCCCAGCAGAACATTGCCCAAAGCATCACACTGCCTCCGCCGGCTTGCCTTCTTCCCATAGTGCATCCTGGTGCCATGTGTTCCCCAGGTAAGCCACGCACCCGGTCATCCACGTGATGTAAAAGAAAACGTGGTTCATCAGACCAGGCCACCTTCTTCCATTGCTCCGTGGTCCAGTTCTGATGCTCACGTGCCACTGTTGGTGCTTTCGGCGGTGGACAGGGGTCAGCATGGGCACCCTGACTGGTCTGCGGCTATGCAGCCCCATACGCAACAAACTGCGATGCACTGTGTATTCTGACACCTTTCTATCAGAACCAGCATTAACTTCTTGAGCAATTTGAGCTCCAGTAGCTTGTCTGTTTGATCGGACCACACGAGCCAGCCTTCGCTCCCCACGTGCATCAATGAGCCTTGGCCGCCCATGACCCTGTCTCCGGTTCACCACTGTTCCTTCCTTGGAGCACTTTTGATAGATACTGACCACTGCAGACCGGGAACACCCCACAAGAGCTGCAGTTTTGGAGATGCTCTGACCCAGTCGTCTAGCCATCACAATTTGGCCCTTGTCAAACTCGCTCATCAACTTTGAGGACAAAATGTTCACTTGCTGCCTAATATATCCCACCCACTAACAGGAGCCGTGATGAAGAGATCATCAGTGTTATTCACTTCACCTCACTATGCCTGATCGGTGTATATACATCATGAGTTTAAAAATGCGTCCAATCAGCTGGCTGTAATAAACACACGTTCAGTCCTTCACGTTAAGAGATGTTTTACAGCTTCAGCATGTGCAAGTCAGTTGCCAGGCAGCGACACACACACACAGACACACACACACACTCATCTCTCTCTCCTCATCTCTCTCTCTCTCTCTCTCTCTCTCTCTCTCTCTCTCTCTCTCTCTCTCTCTCTCTGTCTCTCTCTGTCTCTCTCTCTGTCTCTCTCTCTCTTTCTCTCTCTCTGTGTCTCTGTCTCTCTCTCTCTCTCTCTCTCTCTCTGTCTCTCTCTGTGTCTCTGTCTCTCTCTCTCTCTCTCTCTCTCTCTCTCTCTCTCTCTCTCTCTGTCTCTCTCTCTCTCTCTCTCTCTCTCTCTCTCTCTCTCTCTCTCTGTCTCTCTCGCTCTCTCTCTCTGTCTCTCTCTCTCTCTCTGTCTCGCTCTCTCTCTGTCTCTCTCTGTCTCTCTCTCTCTCTCTCTCTCTCTCTCTCTCTCTCTGTCAGATGCAGGAGTTGAGCCGTGCGCTGCAGGAGAAGTCGGACTGCTGCAGTGAGCTGCTGTTGAGCTCGGAGCAGCTTCAGCGGGATGTGTGTGAGAGAGACGAGGAGATCGAGACGCTCGGCGCGCGCGTGAGAGAGCTGGAGCAGACGCTCATGCACAGGGTCAGTGTGTGTGTGTGTGTGTGTGTGTGTGTGTGTGTGTGTTTCACCTCCGTTTCTGCTCATGATGCAGCGCTAATGCTGTTAGCTGCCGGTCTTACTCCGCTGGGACGCTGTGTGTGTGAGGAGAGCATGACGAATGGGAGTGTCTGAACGCTGAGCGTGTGTGTGTGTCCTTGCTGTGTATTAATGTGTGTGTGAATGCGGTGTTTTAGCATCACGTCTCTGCTGTAATGATCATACTCTGTCTATGTGTGTGTGGGCTGTTGGCTTTTATGTCAGCGAGATCAGTGTGTTTGTGTGTGTAATTTAATTGTGAATTAATAGATTTGCAGTAAGGAAGGGTCTGGCTGGTTAGAGAGTTTTTTTCTATCTTTAATATTTTTAGCGTGTTTCTGGCTGTCCGATGGCTGTAACACGCCATACACTCAACATGCTAATGTCACGATCTGGAAAACATGCTTTTTTTCCCACAACCCTATTTATGTGACCTTGAGTTCTAAAAAGGAAATAAATAAATATTATTTTGTCATTTGAATTTTGATTCTTATTTTTTTATTATTATTATTATTATTACTTATTTTTATTATTGTTTATGTGAATAAATAAAATTTATATTATTTTGTCATTTAACTTTTTATTTTGATTGATTTTTTTTATTCTTACTTATTTTAATTAGTATTTATTCATACAAACAAATAAAAATAATAATTATTAGTATTTTGTTATGTAATGTAATTTTTGAATATTGATAGTTGTTTTTTGTTGTTGTGATTTATTATTATTTTGCCATTCAACTTTATTATTGATAAATAATTAAATAATAATAATAATTGTTAGTTATTTGTATTTTTGAATGTTAATGTTGTTATTTTTATAATTGTATTATTTTACTACTAATTGGTATTGTTATTATTTTGTCATTCAACTTATTTTGATTATTGATTTATTTATTTTATTATTATTACTTATTTTGATTAATAATAATTTATACAAACAAATAAAAAATACTAATAAATATTAGTATTTTAAGTAACTGTATTTTTGAATATTGATATAGTTGTTTTTTTGTTCTTGTTGTTGTGATTTATTATTACTTTGCCATTCAACTTTATATTAATTATTAAATTAATAAATAAGTAGTCATTGTTCTTCTACTACTACTTATTTTTATTATTATATTTAATATGTATATTATTATATTATTATTTTTTCATTCAGCTTTTTTATTTGGAATATTATTGTTGTTATTATTATTATCATCATTATTATTATTATTATTATTATTATTATTATGTATAGCTGTGCTGTCTATTAGTGCAAAACTACATATTTTCAAAATAGTGCATGTGTCGCCTGGACGACTAATGAGTCTGTGTAATGACACTGGGTTTGGAGTCGCCTGCTGCTGATTGGACCGTTCACATCAGATCTTGAGGCGGCAGTCAGCTGACCGCTGTGACCCGTCCCTGACCCGTCTGCTGTGTGTGTTCATGTGTTTGTTTCTGTACGCAGGTGGAGGAGGTTCAGCATGTGTCCATGGCGGGCAGAGGGGACGTCACACTGGAAGCACAGCTCCAGACCGAGAGAGAGGCTCTGGACAGGAAGGAGAAAGAGGTACTTCCTGTCACCTGACCCTGATTACCTCGAGACGCAGTTTTATGACTTTCTGGTTCACGATAAGCAGGAACTGCAAATAAGGATTGTCCGTTTTGATGTAAATAGTGATTGTGCCGTGACTTTAGCAGTGGAAGTCATCTGTGTGTGTGTGTGTGTGTGTGTGTGTGTGTGTGTGTGTGTGTGTGTGTGTGTGTGTAGATAGTGAATCTGGAGGAGCAGCTGGAGCAGTTCCGTGAGGAGCTGGAGAACAAGAGCGAGGAGGTGAATCAGCTCCACATGCAGCTGGAGATCCAGAGGAAGGAGATCAGCAGCCATCAGCAGGACCTGCAGGCTCAGGCCCGACTCACACAGGTCAGACACACACACACACACACACCTGCGCTCTCGTCCTTCACACTCTTATATAGCAGGGTTCCCACTCGTCCTGGAAAACCTGGAAAATTGATCACATGGAAAATTTGAGAAAATGTAAAATGTTCTGGAAAATCTTGTTGTTGTCCTGGAAAATTATTTTTCTTTAGCCGAGTACAAAGAGTTTTTCACAGAAGTGTGTGATATAAACTCAGTTGCGAGTTATAATGTCCAATTCTGAGGAAAAAGACTTGCGAGAAAAAGTCGGAATAGCGAGATAAAAAGTCGCTTCCATAGTCATAATGTATGATTAAGAGCTAAAAACTGTAATAACAATAAACTGTACGCCTTTTAAAGACTTAGAGAGCAATATTTGGCGTGATCCTTGTCTTTTATTCCCGTCGGAGTAAAATTGAAAATGTCCTGGAAAATGATCCCTGAAAAAGAGTGGTGGGACGATCAACGGTTTCACGATAAAATGTACTGACAGTCATTTATCATTTAAAATCTAATTATCATTAAAACCGTGTTTGATTACCGCGATTTTGAAACTGGAAACTTTCCATGGAAATTAACGGGAATAAATGGGAATTAAAGGGAATTAACTGGGAATTTGCAAACATGGAACTTAAATGTAGGTGAAAAAAAATCTTGCAATCATCTTCATGCTATTATTATTATTATTATTATTATTATTATAAACAAAGCATTGGTATTTTTAAAATGTACTGTAAAGGAATACCAATGCTTTATGCTTAATAAAAATATAATAATAGTAATATGAATATTTAAATGTTGCATTTTGCAGGTAGTTTAAGACTTTAATTTTTAAGATTTTTAAAAATGTACTGTAAGGGAATACTAATATTTTTTTAATACTAATATTTATATATTTTTATGTTTTGAAAACTATTACAATAATGAAAATATGCCATATTTTTGGAGAGTTTATAATGTAATAATTTTCTCATAATGTAAAAATTATTACATTATGAGCTCAAGATTATTACATTTTGAGAAAATTATTACATGATAAACATTTTATTATAATAATAATGTAATACTTATTACATTGTGCAGTTTTTACATTATGAGTTGCTACACACTTTCATCTGATTTTAGCAAAACCGTGATAATATTGATAACCGTAACCGTGATAATATTGATAACCGTAACCGTGATAATATTGATAACCGTAACCGTGATAATATTGATAACCGTGATAATATTGATAACCGTAACCGTGATAATATTGATAACCGTGATAATATTGATAACCGTGATAATTGTGGTCACTTTAATCGTGATGTTTTCACACCGTCCCATCCCTGCTCTTATATAAGAGGCTGTTTTCACACTTCAGGTTCATTTTCAGAGTTTGATTCTGCCCACGCGTGTCTCGTTTCTCATTGTGCTGTGTGTGTGTTTGAGTGTTGTTCACTTCCTGTTGTTCACTCGTCCCTGCTGTGATACGTGCCCTAAACCTTCACACCAGACCAGGCCAATCCATATACGGCTGCTTTAACCCTATAAAGACCATTTCTAAGGGTCTAAATGATCAGATCTTCACTGTCACTCAATCTCCCGCGGTCCTTCTCAGGGCGTGACGCTTACTTTTTTCCCATGGTGCACCTGTGCTCTACGTTGTAAAATTTAGGAGCGCATTTAGAAACTTTAGGGGCGCAACTATTTCTCATTATTTTAGTGTCACTGAGATACTATAGTTTTTGTTAATATTTTAAATTCAATTTAATTCTGCTTTCATTTTAATTTTGTCATTTTTTTTTTTAAGTTTTTGTTATTTTTAAAAATGTCTGTATAGTTTTTATTAAATTTTATTTCAGTTTTATTTAATTTTTATTTATTTCAACCCAGTGCTGTCGAGAGTGTGTGTATATATATGTGCGTGTGTGTGTATATGTGTGAATGTGTGTATATGTGCGAGTCTGTGTATGTGAGAGTGTGTGTGTGTGTGTGTGTGT
Source organism: Coreius guichenoti (assembly GCA_039654105.1). Taxonomy (NCBI): domain Eukaryota; kingdom Metazoa; phylum Chordata; class Actinopteri; order Cypriniformes; family Gobionidae; genus Coreius; species Coreius guichenoti. Next base: position 1,312,804 of record CM077184.1, read on the forward strand.
GTGTATATATATATATATATGTGTGTGTGTGTGAGTGTGTCTGTGAGTGAGTGTATACACTCACCTAAAGGATTATTAGGAACACCATACTAATACTGTGTTTGACCCCCTTTCGCCTTCAGAACTGCCTTAATTCTACGTGGCATTGATTCAACAAGGTGCTGAAAGCATTCTTTAGAAATGTTGGCCCATATTGATAGGATAGCATCTTGCAGTTGATGGAGATTTGTGGGATGCACATCCAGGGCACGAAGCTCCCGTTCCACCACATCCCAAAGATGCTCTATTGGGTTGAGATCTGGTGACTGTGGGGGCCATTTTAGTACAGTGAACTCATTGTCATGTTCAAGAAACCAATTTGAAATGATTCGAGCTTTGTGACATGGTGCATTATCCTGCTGGAAGTAGCCATCAGAGGATGGGTACATGGTGGTCATAAAGGGATGGACATGGTCAGAAACAATGCTCAGGTAGGCCGTGGCATTTAAACGATGCCCAATTGGCACTAAGGGGCCTAAAGTGTGCCAAGAAAACATCCCCCACACCATTACACCACCACCACCAGCCTGCACAGTGGTAACAAGGCATGATGGATCCATGTTCTCATTCTGTTTACGCCAAATTCTGACTCTACCATCTGAATGTCTCAACAGAAATCGAGACTCATCAGACCAGGCAACATTTTTCCAGTCTTCAACTGTCTAATTTTGGTGAGCTTGTGCAAATTGTAGCCTCTTTTTCCTATTTGTAGTGGAGATGAGTGGTACCCGGTGGGGTCTTCTGCTGTTGTAGCCCATCCGCCTCAAGGTTGTGCGTGTTGTGGCTTCACAAATGCTTTGCTGCATACCTCGGTTGTAACGAGTGGTTATTTCAGTCAAAGTTGCTCTTCTATCAGCTTGAATCAGTCGGCCCATTCTCCTCTGACCTCTAGCATCAACAAGGCATTTTCGCCCACAGGACTGCCGCATACTGGATGTTTTTCCCTTTTCACACCATTCTTTGTAAACTCTAGAAATGGTTTTGCGTGAAAATCCCAGTAACTGAGCAGATTGTGAAATACTCAGACCGGCCCGTCTGGCACCAACAACCATGCCACGCTCAAAATTGCTTAAATCACCTTTCTTTCCCATTCTGACATTCAGTTTGGAGTTCAGGAGATTGTCTTGACCAGGACCACACCCCTAAATGCATTGAAGCAACTGCCATGCGATTGGTTGATTAGATAATTGCATTAATGAGAAATTGAACAGGTGTTCCTAATAATCCTTTAGGTGAGTGTATGTGAGTGTGTGTGTATATGTGTGATTGTATGTGTATGTGAGAGTGTGTGTGTGTGTTAGTAGTTAGTAGGTGTGTGTGAGACTGTATATGTATATGTGAGTGTGTGTGTGTGCAAGTTAAAGTTTTTTTCAACATGAAACATTTGCATTGAATTTTACTCTTGTAATATGACATTGCAGAGAGAAACAGATGAAATATGGGACATGGCGTGTATGTGTGTGTGTGTGTGTGTGTGTGTGTGAGAAAAGTGTCTGTATCTGAAGGGAAAGGGATGAGACGGATGAATCATTCAAAGACAGACCGGGAACATGAATTAAGATCGTAAATAGAGTCAGTTTTGATTTCATGTTGACTTTAATACAAAATGTGAGTGTGAAACAGGAGATGTGACATCATCACGAGGCTCACCTCAGTGCTGTCGTCAGCTATCTGCCCTAAATCATCCTCCCAACAGACCAAACGGTCCTAGAGTCAGAGTCATGTGCTGATGTTTAACTCTTGAAGGTCCTGGAGGAGAGGGACGGGCAGATTGCCGCCCTTAACGAACAGATCGCTAAACGCCAGCACGCGGACACACAGCCTGAGGAAGAGGTAAAGACGTATGCATACGTGTCAGCCGCTAGTGTGTGTCACACATATGCATATAGCAGCGCTCGTCAAACCCGTGTATGTGTGTGTGTGTCGTCTCTCAGTTTGGTGCCGCCCGTCTCTCCACCTGCTGTGTTTTGCCATCTTGTGTTGCATAAACTCACATTTACTTTGCATCTTATTAGTAACCGCGACACAAATGGCGATACACACCAGCTTGTGTTTAAAGAGTGCGATCGGCTCATGCTAATTCACTGATTGCATTCGTTAAACTGTATTCAGTGTGGAAACGCCCGCCTCAGATCCTCTGGATTCATTCCTTTGTTCATCGATTCCTTTGTTGCTGTGGTTTGGTGTTTTCTCTTTTGTCTGCAGTGTTTTACATTAACTCATCTCACACCTTCTTACGATTGTTCACCCTATATTTTGTCTGTGGATCATAAAACGAGACGTTTAGCAGAATGTTCCCGCTGCTCTTTTCCGTACAGTGGAAGCTCCAGTCAAAATGACATGAAAGCATCATAATATTATTATATATATTTATATATATTAGGGGTGTACACGCATTCGCGCCGAACTGTTTCGGTACAGGACTCCCGGTACGGTGCACGTTAGGGCTGGGACAAAAAAATCGATTCACCTACCTATCGTGATATTTTTGTTCACGATTTTAAAATCGTTTTTTTTATTCCAGAATCGATATTAATTCAAATTCAATTGCTTTATTTTAGCCCTTGCTTGTAGACGAGGTGGACAGATGTCACCCACTTTTCTTCCAACAGAGGGTGAAATGTGTCCTTATCTATGAGTGTTAAGTGACGTAATATCCCGTTCGAGTGGACGCGTGAAAGCGATGTGAGACTGAATGCACTGAAAAGCCCTCGCGCTACTTCATGTGCTGAGAGAGATATGCACGATTAATCTGTAAAAGATTGGGATCTCAATTCAAACACCCACGCGATCTTATTCCAATTCTTCTGTCTATTAAAGGAACACGCCACTTTTTTTGAAAATAGGCTCATTTTCCAACTCCCCAAGAGTTAAACAGTTGAGTTTTACCGTTTTTGAATCCATCCAGCCGATCTCCGGGTCTGGCGGTAGCACTTTTAGCATAGCTTAGCATAGATCATTGATTCTGATTAGACCGTTAGCATCTCGCTCAAAAATGACCAAAGACTTTCGATATCTTTCCTATTTAAAACTTGACTCTTCTATAGTTACATCGTGTGCTAAGACCGACGGAAAATGAAAAGTTGCGATTTTCTAGACCGATATGGCTAGGAACTATACTCTCATTCCTGCGTAATAATCAAGGAACTTTGAGCCGTCCCATGGGTGCAGCGGCGCAATGATATTACGCAGCGCCTGAAAATAGGCTAACTTCCGTCAACATAACCAACGTGACAACCTGCTAGCACAGGGAGCGTGCTGGGGACTATTTTCAGGCGCTCCTCCAGGACCTCAGGGCCGGTCAAGGATATCCAGAGGGCCGGATGTGGTCCGCGGGCCGTACAATGCCCAGGTCTGATGTACAGTCTGTATAAGTGTATGATTTAACCTTTCTCCGTGGTCTAGTGTTAAAAAAACATGGAGAGAAAAATCGCAATACTTGTAGAATCGCAATTCTTAAAAAATCGCATCGGGAGATAGGTGTATCGTCCCAGCCCTAGTGCACGTGTGTACCGAACGGTACCGAATGCAATCTTTAACAGTTAACAGGCTTGCTTTACGCGCGGAACACACTTCAACCCAAGTTTCCACACGGACATATGAAGCATTCTGTCCATTTTATCAGGAAATTCAAACGATATATGCCATTTTGACGCTCTTTAATGTGGCGTGACAGATCACTGTAGGCGAGTGAACGCGATCATCTCGTCATAGTCAAAGAATAAACATGAATGAACATCTGAAGGTGTGTTGAGGATACATTACAACTCACTGAAGCGTATCATATGTGGTGTAATCGCCCAATCAGTGTTTCAACGGCGGAAAGACGTCAATAAAACAGCTTGAGAGCAATGTCCCGCAGCATCACATTTCCCTCAGACGTCACTCAGTGTCCACAGCTGTGAGTTCACTGGAGAAATCAACTCTTTCACTGAATATATGACCTATATTAGCCTATATATATTAAATAACATATTTATTTATGTTTAAATAAATCTGTCATGAAAATGACAGCCACTGTGTATAAATGATTATATTTCAACAACGAATATAGTTTATAGCATTATCTTTAAGAAACTTTTAGTTATTCATTTAAGGACAGACACAATTTGTTCAGTAAACCACTGTTTAATAAAAATAAATACATTTATATTTAGTTTTTTTGTCCTCTGCCGTACCGAACCGTCAGTTTTGTGTACCGTTACACCCCTAATAATATTACATATGACTCATGTTGCTATATTTCAAGTCATGTGATATCTTTGTGATGTCTCCGATCTTTCCGGTCGCTCTGATTTCACTGTATGGAAAAGAGCAGCCCGTTTATTATCTAATATGCCGTCTTTATTTGATGATGACAGAATTGTCATATTTGGATGAAATATTCCTTTATGAATGTATTGTTGCCCTGATATATTTGAGTCAAAGGGTGTTTCAAAGTCTTCAATCTCAGTGTTTTGTGGCGAGTGAGCGGCGGTTACACACACCCAGTCAGGCGGGTCGGATTACCTGTGTAATCATGTGACGCACAAACGTCCTTTCACCACTTTAAAGGAATATCTCTTCAAAAATGAACATCTTGTCATCGTTTACTCACCCTTGTGTTGTTCCAACCCTGCATTATTTCCTTTTGTCCATGAAACACAAATTGAGTTTTCAGACAGAATGTCATTGTGTGATGAAAGTTGTGATTATACTGTTGAGCACCATAATAATTCATGCGACTCCTTCTGAAGTCATGTGATCAATGAACCATGAGCCATTTTATGATGTGCGTTTAATCAGTGGTGCACTGAAATTTGAATTAAATTTTTAGTGCTGTCAAAATTAGCGCGTTACCGTTTAATGCGTTAAATTTATTTTACGCAATTAACGCAACATCCAATTAATCGCGATTTAATTACAGAAATTTAATAAAACATCGATTGAGAGCACTAGTAATTTTTTTATTTTTTATTTTAATAATAAAGCTCTGTTGTGCAGCACATTATTTGCTAAAAAATGAAAAGAACTGTCAAATTTTCATTTAATTTACATTTTAAAAGATGTTTTTGTGCCTTGAAAAATTAAAACGGATCACGCAAAATATTTGAAAAAATAAAACATTTCATATTGCCCTATTATATTAAAAATGAATAAATTTTTGAATTGTTAAAATATTATGAATTCAATTGATTAGACATACTTGTTGATTTATTAAAATGTAATTAAAATATTCAAATGAAATCCTTATTCATTTAAAATGGAAAACATGGAATTTAAGTAAAAAAAATAAAATTTCATAAAATAAAAATGGAATTTGGAAGGAAGAACAATACAATTTCTTAAAACATAAATATTTAATATGGCCCTAAAAATTAATTATTTTTTTTGTAAAAAAAAATAAAATAATAATAAATCAATTTAATTAATTAAAAGTTTTAATTAGACATGCTTTTTGCACATTATTTGCTAAAAAATTGAAGGAACTGTCAAATTTTCATTTCATTTACATTTTAAAAGATTAATTAAATTAGTTTTTGTGCCTTGAAAAATTAAAACAGACAACACAAAATAGCTGAAAAAATATTTTAAAAACATTTCATATTGCCCTATTATATTAAATATTAACACATTATTAAATTGTTACAATATTATTAATTAGATATACTTGTTGATTTATCAAAAATTAATTAAATCATTAAAATAAAATCCAGAAAAATTTAAATGGAAAACATGGAATTTAAGTTTTAAAAAAGAAAACGTAAAATAAATATGGAATTTGGAAGAAAAATTAAAATTTCTTAAAAAATAAATATTTAATATGGCCCTAAAAAAAAATATTATTTTTTTGTAAAAAAATAAAAATTATAAATTGTTGTTAAATTGCAAGTTTTAATCAGACATGCTTTTTAATTAAACCATTTAAATGAACTCCAGAAAAATAAGACATCATAAAACGAAATAGCAAAAAATTAAAAATGGGGGGAAAATTATGTTATGGAGAAAAAAAAATAAAACTGAGTTTGGGAAAAATGTCATAGGTCCTTTATAACAGGTAAACGTCAGCATGTGGACGCAAAAAAATATGTACGAGTAGTGCATTTTTCAGCTGAAATATTGAGACGGCTCACTGCTGTACAAACTTTACATTAAGTTTCCAGTTTCCTAACAAAACTTACTAAACATTCATTTCGGTTTCTGTTATTTGGCAAAAAAAACTTATTTCAATGCATTTGGACTACATTTAATGTTGCTTTTTGGTTTCCCTTTGGGATCATGGCAGTAAAAATCACCGTTCATTTTCATGTTTAGAAAATAATACTTGGTTGGAACGACATGGCAAATGATTCTGATTCTTGGGTGAACGATTGGTTTAAGCGATGCTGAGATTGAACCCAAGCCGAGCTGATGTGTGTGTCCGCAGGCGCTGGAGCAGAAGGAGGAGGTTCTGCGTGAGCTGGAGGCGCAGGTGGAGTGTCTGCGGAGCGAGCAGGAGCGTCTGAGGAGGAACAACGAGGAGGAGGTGGAGCAGCTCAACGCCGTCATCGAGAAACTCCAGCAGGAGCTGTCGCACATCGAGCGCAAGGAGGAGCCGAGGGACGAGGACGACGAGATGAAGCAGAAGGTGGACGAGGTCACGACCGAGCTGGACACGCTGAAGGCCGACCACCGCTCGCTCCGGAGCGAGTACGAGCGGCTGCGCCAGGAGACGGTGGTGGAGCTGGAGGAGGCGCTGAGGGAGAAGACGGCGGCGTTCGTGGTGGTCCAGGCTCAGGTTCAGGCGCTGGAGGAGAGCGCCGGGTCGAGGGTGGCGAGTTTGAGCCGGCGCGTGGAGGAGCTCGAGGAGTGTGTGGAGGAGAAGGACTCAGAGCTGCGTGCCTGCAGGCTGAGAGTCGAACAGGCGCAGACGGACGCAGACGCTCTTTACACCAAAGTCGGCCAGCTCGAGGACAAACTCAGGGAGAAGGTGGCCGCCGTTCTGGTCAGTCAAGCACAGCTGGGAGCCGTCCAGACACAAACCAAAGAGCTGCGCACCGAGGCCCACGCGGAGGATCCGACGGGCCCCAGCGCGCAGCCGCAGCCGCAGGACGGAGCGCAGACACTGACGGAGAAGCTGAGGGAGCTGGAGCAGGGCTTGAGCGGGATGCAGAAGGACCAGGAGCTGCAGAAGCAGCTGTTGAGCAGCTCGGAGGACGAGGTGATGGAGTACGAGAGGAGATTAGCCGTGATGATGGACATCCTGAACCAAATGAGAACCAAACCAGCCCATCACGGGCCGCCGCTGACCGCTGAGGTGCGTCACAATTAGGGTTGGGTATCGTTTGAATTTTAACGATTCTTATCGATTCCTAATTTCGATTCCAATAAGGTACAAAAACCTTAGATATGATTGACATTCAAGTCTTATTGCAGAACATTTCATTGTAGCTGAAAACCATCAACAAAACTCAACAGGCTAGGAACTTTAAAAATACCAGAGCAAAAAAAATAAATAAAATAGCCTAACTAATATAAATTTCAAGCATTATTGAAGGCAAGTACACTCAGTAATTAAAAATGAACAAATTAGCAGTTGCACAAATAAATACAATTGAACAATGATACGATTGAAATAAACATTATCAGGTGTTCAGGTACAGAAACTGTAATTAAACGTAAAATAACACTGCACTTTATTAATAAAACATTACAAATATAGTTACAGAAGTTATTCTGTCGAGAACAGCGAGTCGTTGTCTTTTGTTTGATTAACGTTACGCGTCAGGAAAATCTGCCACTGTCACTTTAAGAGCTGCACGGATCCAATACACTGATACACACGCGTCTATCTTTTCTTACAAACTGTCTTATGACATAACCGACTGTGTTTACGAGAATATTTTGACATTTTTGTGTGTATTTGTCCGGTCGTGTGCTGTGCAAAAAGACGAGGAACAGAACTCAGTTCGTTATCGCACACTATTTATTCACTATGAGAAACCATTCTGTGTGCACGTGTGTGTGTGTGTGTGTGTGTGTGCAGATTGCAGAAAACAGCACGAGTCTTCTTTGCGCTCACATGGTTTAAAATCACCTTTTCTGTGCGCACGTGTTGGGTGTGTGCAGATCGCAGAAAACAGCGCGTGAGTCTTTTGAGCTTGAATGGTTTAAATCACATTAAAATGCGCACACAGGAGCCGATGAGCGGAATCGAAATGCGCGTTTCTTATCGAATCACCGGTTCTCGATACCCATCCCTAGTCACTCACAATATAGTGAGATCAAACAGGGCAGCAGTAGTCTACGCCAATAGCTAATCTTAATGTTAATCTCAGCATTCACTAATATTTTTAAGATCAAGAGGTTGTATATGTTAACATTAGCTAATGCACTGTGAGCTAACATGAATATGAACATTTGGTCACACTTTAGTTTAGGGTTCAATTCTCACTATTAACTACGACTTTTGCCTCAGTAAACTCCTAATTACTGCTATTAACAGTTACCTAAATTTAACAGTAGTTGTTAAATTTAGATATTAAGTTGGATTATGGGATGTAGAATATGGTCATGCAGAATATGTGCTTTATTAGTGTTCATAAACAGCCAATATCCTAGTAATATGCATGATAATAAGCAACTAGCTAATAGTGAGAATTGAACCCTAAAGTGTTAATGAACACTTTTATTAACTAACATTAACAAAGGTTAATTAATGCTGTACAATAATTGCACATAGTTAATTCATGTTAGTTAATGCATTAAATAATGTTAACAAATGAGACCTTATTATAAAGTTTTAATGGTACAATATGTACGATTTTTGGTTTAAAATATCCAAAAACCACTTGAACAATGTTATATATTTTGTTGACTTGTGTACTTACATTATCCCAAACGTTTCCCAAGAATGTCGAAATCAAGGAGTCATCAAGCTACGCCTTTGTTTTGAATTTACGAAAAATTTACAATTATCATTATTACTAAATAAATATTAAACAAAATAAGAAATATTACTGTTGTAATATTTCACTGTAAAATAAAACGGTTTTTTTTTATTACAATACTAATATTTATTTCTTAATTTGATATCGTATTAATTTCTTCATTTTCAAATGTTAAACTATAGAGCTTTTATTTGGTGGAAACACACCATAGCCTGTTTATTTTTTCATTACAAGTTTGGGTTACACTTTATTTTAAGGTGATGTTGTTACTTTGTACTTACTCGAATAAGTGCTGAGTAATATTAATTAACTACATGGGGTGAGGGTTTGGTTTAGGTTTAATTATGCATAATTTACTGTTATTACTATAGTAAGTACATGTAGTAACGTGTAACTACGGCACCTTAAAATAAAGTGTTACCCAAGTTTGAGTAGATGTTTGGTGCATGTTTCATTCTCAAATGTACATTATAAGCAACTCTAAAGCTTTTACTGCGACCCGAGCCGCTGAAAACTGCGTGTAAATGAACACGTGCTTCGCTCTGAAACACGCAGTGCAAATATAGATTCAGTTAAACCGCAGCCTCTGTGATTTCACTTTATCGGTTTTATTGTGATTAATTGTGCAGCCCTACTAATGACACACTGTAGTGTTTGACATCACCTCATTAAGCGTCTGTCACACGCTGTCCGTCCGCAGGAGTCAGGCGAGGGCGGCCGGTCGCTGTCAGAGCTGCTGCAGGAGGTCAAAGGTCAAGCTGCGTCCACTAAAGAGGAGCTGAACTGCTACAGAGAACTGAGCCACAAGCTTCAGGAGGAGGTTGAGGTACAAACGCCAAACACTACTGTAATAATCTCATGATATTAGGTCTTGATTTCCAGAAGATTGATAAAAATAACGAGAACACATATCTGCCAGTGGGCTCAGAAAAATACACATAATTCAAAGGGAGAGCAAGACAACTCGCTTCATTTTCTGTTCTCTAGTTTTAGTGATTTTGTTGCATTTTCATGTCATTTTTATTAGTTTTTTAAATGCCTTTATAGTTTGTATTCATTTTTATTTTACATTTTTTTAGTTATTTTATATTTCAGGTTGAGCTAAACGAGAATGAGAAATGTTAACTGAAATAAAACAAGTTTACAGAAATGTTCTTTTATGGTTTATGTTTAGTTAATATTAATAACGCTGGAGTGGTGCACCTACCGCTCTGAAGAATTGAGTGGCGCTTTTAAACACTGTTGTTTGGTTTTTAAAGGGCACCTATAATGCCCCCTTTTACAAGATGTAAAATAAGTCTCTGATGTCCCCAGAGTGTGTGTGTGTGTGTGTGTGTGTGTGTGTGTGTGTGTGTGTGTGTGTGTGAAGTTTTAGCTCAAAATACCCACAGATCATTTTTATAGCATGTTAAAATTGCCACATTTGGGGGTGAGCAAAAACGCGCCGTTTTGGTGTGTGTCCCTTTAAATGCAAATGAGCTGCTGCTCCCCGCCCCCTTTCAAGAAGAGGGCGGAGCTTCAAGTGCTCATACTCCGGTGTCAGGACAATCTCACACACATGAAAATGTCAGAAACTGTAGTAGCTGTGTTCAGTTCGAACCGGAGTCATACAATAATGCCCACAGAGCCAGAGAACATCTGTTGCGTGGAGACAGAAGGTATAGTTTAGTTTAATTACGGTTTTAACTTATGTTGCCATCTTGCTTTTATCCACTGTTAGTACAAGCCTGCTCTAGCGGACCCGTCCGAATGATGGCCAAAACTGTACTGAAGCGTTTTATGACGTTTATTGTAAGAGTATTATTAAGAGTTGGTACAGATCCATCCTTGAGAACTAACTTTTTAGCAAAACCTGCTTTGTATTGACCCTCGTTCACAAAGCAGTCTGTCATAAAATGATTCGCACAAACATAAATGCATTTAGGTATATTTTGGGGCTCATTCCCTTCAAAAACAAAAGTAATCCACTCTGTCTTCAGCGGCTCAGATGTCGGGAGTAAATGAAGACTATGTCCATTCTTACATCCCACAACAGAACACCTCAAACGCTTCGGAGACATTCTTGTGTACACCTGCTCCGGCGTCGACACAATGGCGGATTGTGTACAGCTCACTCAGGGCGGGTCTATGCTAAAATGGCAGTGTCAGTCAAACCTCGTGGGCGGGGCCTGTAAAAAGTGACACATTGCCAAGAAAACGGCAGTGTTAATTTCGACAGCAAATTATTTAATTTGAGTCATATTTTAGTCTCCTGAATTGTTTTAGTTTTAGTCGACTAAAAATGTTGTATTTCTCTTTTAGTTAGTATAAGGTAAAGCTTCAAATAAGTTTGTTTATTAATTTTTATTTCAGTTAACATTTATTTAATTTCAAGTAATGAATATTTTTTAATGGTTTTAGTGAACTGTCTGATACTTTATTGAATAATGTGTGTCAAATACTGTTCTTAGTCTTTCCTCCTGACTGTGAATTAAATGGGAATGACATTAAACACAGTTTATCGTGTAATCAAAAACGTATATATAATGCGTGACTTTTAATTATAAACAAGCTGGAAATACACCGGGACTCTTATTTTGAAACGTCTGCGCCGGCTCATTCAAGTTCAGACGAGGGAGATCAAATATGCATCGTTACAACCATATACGACATATTACAGTATAAACACCGTACAGTAAACATCTTCATTATTCATCAGCATTAGTTCATAAACACTACTCATTGATTGTGAAGTGTTTTCCCGCCGTTAGATCCGCACGTGTGCTCATCTGTTACACAGGACATCGGCTCTGACGGGATCTCTTCCCTAATCCTCCCTCCCTAACATCTTCCTCTCGGTTTTATTCGTTGACGAAAATGACAGTAGATTTTACTCATAGTTTTTGTCATTCAAAACTGTTTTTTATTAAGTTATCGTCTCGTCAGTGACAAAAGGTCGTTGATGAAAATTATTCGTCAGCGAAATTAACACTGGTTCTGAGACACTGCTTATGATTTATGGGGATTAAAAAAAAAAAAAAAACACCGGGTGGATTTGTACCGTTATAGGGTGGTTGTGTACACACACTGCCGACTCACATTTATGTTCAAACCATAATAGGTGCCCTTTAATGCCTCTGTATCTGAGAAACCGATGATTGTGTGTGTTTCTTCATCAGATGAAGGAGAGCACGATCACACAGCTCCAGACGGCGCTCAGCCAGGTAGAGAATCTTTACTTCAGTTTATTTCTTTATATTTTTCACTCGTGTCTCATCATGAATATAAGCTGTGGTAGCAAACAAACAAACGTTAGGGCTAGCGCTAGATCTTCACTTCCTGTCTACAGGTCTCAGCGGGCTCACGTGACGAAGACTCCGCAGAGACAGCGAAACTTCTCCAGGAGCTGCAGGAGGTCAAAGGTCAAGCGGCCGCCACGCGTCAGGAGCTGGACGGCTGCAGGGATCAGAGCGTCCGGCTGCAGGAGCTGCTGCAGGTATCCACCGCTCGCCGTGTTTTCACACTGAACTCAGATCTGTGTATCTCGGGCTCATTGTTGATGTTCTGTGTTTGTGAAGGAGAGAGAAATGAGCCTCGCTCTGCTGAAGGACCAGCTCCACAGGGTGAGACGCCGCCACTACATCTCTGATGGGACCGTCATCCAGCCACTCTGACCTTTAACCTTTGATTGGTTTCCCTGCAGGCCTCACAGGAGGGAGATCAGTCCACAGCAGAGCTGCTACAGGAGCTGCAGGAGGTCAAAGGTGAAGCGGCCGCCGCTAAAGAGGAGCTGAGCGGCTACAGGGAGCGCAGTCTCAAACTGCAGGAAGAGATCGAGGTACACTTCCTGTCAGCTGATGGGACCGCCAGAACCTGTGATAGAATTGACAAATATTTTACAGAACAAAATGAACGTTAAACGTTAATCTGATCGTTTACACAAAATTCCATTGAACGTGTAACGATGATAAAAACCGTTCAGGAACTCTAAAAGTATGTTTTTGAATTTTGTGAACTTTATATTTAGAAATTTAAGATTACAGTTTGAAAATCTCTCATCGACATTAATGGAATGTTTTATTTTAAAATTATATTTTAGCTTTTTAATTTTTAGTAAGTTTTTATTTTATTTTAAAATGATTTATTTAAATTAAAAATTTTATTATTTAATACATTTTTAGTTTTTTTTTTTACAGTTTTATGATTTAATTTCTTTTTGTAAGTGTTTTATTTTGATTGTTTTTATTTTTAAATGATTTAGTTATTTTAATTTTACATTTATGATTTAATAAATTTTAGTAAGTGTTTTATTTAGATTTTTTTAATCATTTACTTATTTAAATTGTGCATTATTATTTTATTAATTTTTTAAATGTTTTAGTTTCATTTAAGTTTTAATTTTATTTAAATTTTACATTTTTATTATTTAATAAATTTTTAGTGTTTTTGATTGATTTTTTTTATTTAATTTTACAGTTTTATGATTTTTAATATATTTTTGTGTTTTATTTTGATTGTTTTTATTTGAAATGATTTAGTTATTTTAATTTTACATTCCTCTTATTTTATACATTTTTACTATTTTGATAAAAAAAAATTACATTTTCATGATTTAATAAATTTTTTGTTAATTTTTAATTTTTACTTTTTTTATTTTATATAAATTTTAAATTTATGATTTAATACATTTTAGTAAATGTTTTATTTAGATTTTTTTTAATAATTTACCTATTTAAATTGTACATTCTTATTCTTTTATTAATTTTTTGTTTTATTTTCATTTTAAATTTAGATTTTTTTATTTTAATTTTATGTTATAGTAAACATTTTTATTATTCAATTAATTTTTAGTGCTTTTTGATTGTTTTTATTTTAAAATGATTTATTTTAATTTTACATTTCTCTTATTTTATTAATTTTTACAAGGAGTTTTATTTTGATAATTTTAATTTGATATTTTCATGATTTAATAAATTTTTTGTAAGCATTTTATTTTAGTTTTTTTTATAATTTACTTATTTTAATAGTATATTCTTATTATTTTCTAATTTTTTTTTAAATGTTTTATTTTGATTTGATTTGATATTTTTTCAATTTTATTTTAATTTTGCATTTGTATGATTTAATATATTTTTAGCAAGTGTTTTATTTTAAAGTTTTTTTTTTTATTCATTTTAATTTTACAAAATGATGCCGGATGTTCTTTTACACAGAACCAAAGGCTAAAACCTGAACTGTAATCCAGATCTTTTATAGAAATACAGACGTGGTGATAAGTCAAGCTCTTGGTGTCTCTCTCAGGTCAGAGACGTGTCCATTGCTGAGCTGAGGGTCAAAGTTCAGGAGCTGCAGACCGCTGTGTCCAAATCCAACGAGGAGCCACCACAACAACAGACGTCTGAGCCTAAAAAGAAAGCAGGGAAAAACGGAGACAGCAGAGAGCATCATGGGATGAACAAAAGTGCCGACGCGAGTAAAGACAAGCCCTCCCTTCCTCATAGAACCTCCTCGGACCAATCAGAGAGGCCCACCTCCTCTTCGTCTCTGAGCGGGACGCCCGGCCCGTCCCGTGTGGACGTGTGTACGCAGACTGACCCGTCCGGAGCCGAGGACGTGGAGGAGATGATCGCAGGATACATGGAGAAGATCGGACAGATGCAGGAGCTCCACGCGGCCGAGATCATGGACATGGAGGCCAGACACATCTCCGAGAGCGAGAGCTTGAAGAGGGAAAACCAGCAGCTGGAGCAGGAGAGCCGAGCGCTGAGAGACGCCATCGACAAACTCAGAGCCCCCGAGGTCACACACACCCTCGGCCTTTTTCTTTAAAGAACATGCACTGATAAATCACTCACAATAAACCAGAGACATTTATTAAATGAGAATAAATGTCAGCGTGCATTGTGGATTGTGTGTGATGTCAGATCGTTGTTTGTCTTTCTCAGGGTCCCTCGGTGAGGTCAGACCGTCCCGCGGTCTCTCCGTTTAAAGATGGATACGCCAGCGGTGAGACTGCAAACACACTTCCATTCAAAAGTGTGGAATAATTAAGTCATACTTGTCACTGTCACGTATTAATTTTGTCATAATTAATTTCATAAATGAGTGTGTGTGTGTGTAACAGACAGCAGTTCAGACTGGAGTCATCCTCACCTGCAGCACGAGTACAGGAGCACACCTGAGGGCGCGCGCAGAGACACGGAGCCGGACGTCCTGCCAGACAGGATCAAGGTGAGTTTCCTGGACAATATCTGACCGTAGCACGAACACAGCGAGAGAATGACGAGAAGGGTTGGACATCGTTTGGGTTTTTTACGATGCCGGTGCCTGAACCCATACTTAGCCCCAAAACGACGGTGGATGACTTTTAAAGAATGGCTTTTTATTGATTTTTATTTTTTTTAAATCTTTACATTTATTTAAAGTTTAAAGTATACTTAAATATATAAATATAAATAAACAAAAAACTCAACAAATGTACTTAAACTCACAGTAAAACCTAACCCAACGACAATAATTAACACTAAATAACAGTTACAGTACTAATAACTAGGGATGGGCGTTTTCCCAAAATATTGTATTTGAATATTTGGGCGCATAAAAATCGAATATTCGTTTATTTAAATGACGTTATTTTGAGAAAATGAGAAAGACGGGGGTTTTTTTATTCATCAAGTTGTCATCACCATTTCTGAACAAGCTTACGTTATATCTTAAGGTTTTCTTTCAGTTCAATATGTGTAAACAAAAAATATAAAGAACAAAAGCATTATAATCTCAAGCAGCGCGAGCAGAAAAACACGCTAATAAAGCAGAGCGCATCAAAACTCATTTGATCAGAAGTAACTACATTTTGCAAGATCATTTTCAATTTTCATCTGAGTAGCGAGGCAGTCGAAGACATTATGTGATCAAATACACTCAACTTCTTAACCCGCTCCACAGCGCCACCCAGTGGATGTAGTTATAACTGCGAGTTTTAGTGGGATTTATCATGGATTCACTGCATTTACAGCCAGCAAAGCAACGCAGTAAAATTCAATGTTTTTATTTACAAACCCGATTCCAAAAAAGTTGGGACACTGTACAAATTGTGAATAAAAAAGGAATGCAATAATTTACAAATCTCATAAACTTATATTTTATTCACAATAGAATATAGATAACATATCAAATGTTGAAAGTGAGACATTTTGAAATGTCATGCCAAATATTGGCTCATTTTGGATTTCATGAGAGCTACACATTCCAAAAAAGTTGGGACAGGTAGCAATAAGAGGCCGGAAAAGTTAAATGTACATATAAGGAACAGCTGGAGGACCAATTTGCAACTTATTAGGTCAATTGGCAACATGATTGGGTATAAAAAGAGCCTCTCAGAGTGGCAGTGTCTCTCAGAAGTCAAGATGGGCAGAGGATCACCAATTCCCCCAATGCTGCGGCGAAAAATAGTGGAGCAATATCAGAAAGGAGTTTCTCAGAGAAAAATTGCAAAGAGTTTGAAGTTATCATCATCTACAGTGCATAATATCATCCAAAGATTCAGAGAATCTGGAACAATCTCTGTGCGTAAGGGTCAAGGCCGGAAAACCATACTGGATGCCCGTGATCTTCGGGCCCTTAGACGGCACTGCATCACATACAGGAATGCTACTGTAATGGAAATCACAACATGGGCTCAGGAATACTTCCAGAAAACATTGTCGGTGAACACAATCCACCGTGCCATTCGCCGTTGCCGGCTAAAACTCTATAGGTCAAAAAAGAAGCCATATCTAAACATGATCCAGAAGCGCAGGCGTTTTCTCTGGGCCAAGGCTCATTTAAAATGGACTGTGGCAAAGTGGAAAACTGTTCTGTGGTCAGACGAATCAAAATTTGAAGTTCTTTTTGGAAAACTGGGACGCCATGTCATCCGGACTAAAGAGGACAAGGACAACCCAAGTTGTCATCAGCGCTCAGTTCAGAAGCCTGCATCTCTGATGGTATGGGGTTGCATGAGTGTGTGTGGCATGGGCAGCTTACACATCTGGAAAGGCACCATCAATGCTGAAAGGTGTATCCAAGTTCTAGAACAACATCTGCTCCCATCCAGACGTCGTCTCTTTCAGGGAAGACCTTGCATTTTCCAACATGACAATGCCAGACCACATACTGCATCAATTACAACATCATGGCTGCGTAGAAGAAGGATCCGGGTACTGAAATGGCCAGCCTGCAGTCCAGATCTTTCACCCATAGAAAACATTTGGCGCATCATAAAGAGGAAGATGCGACAAAGAAGACCTAAGACAGTTGAGCAACTAGAAGCCTGTATTAGACAAGAATGGGACAACATTCCTATTCCTAAACTTGAGCAACTTGTCTCCTCAGTCCCCAGACGTTTGCAGACTGTTATAAAAAGAAGAGGGGATGCCACACAGTGGTAAACATGACTTTGTCCCAACTTTTTTGAGATGTGTTGATGCCATGAAATTTAAAATCAACTTATTTTTCCCTTAAAATGATACATTTTCTCAGTTTAAACATTTGATATGTCATCTATGTTGTATTCTGAATAAAATATTGAAATTTGAAACTTCCACATCATTGCATTCTGTTTTTATTCACAATTTGTACAGTGTCCCAACTTTTTTGGAATCGGGTTTGTATTCGACTATTCGTGCACACCCCTACTAATAACTACAAAGTAGTCGGTATTCTTGGTCTGCTACAAACCAAGTTTCAGAAATTGATATGATCATATTCTCTGGCTAAATATTTTAGAACGCATCGCTTCTCACGTGACACACCGCAGCCACGATAGTGCCGTATGACAGGACGCTTTTATTTCCATTTTCCTTTTTTATTCAAAATATTCACAAACTTGTTGAACTATGTCATGAACTATCAGATATTCTAATGTTCAGATATGTGTAAGTGAGTGTGTTTTGTCATTTAAAACCCTTTATAATGATCATGTTAGTTGATCTATAATACACGATGGGCGCCGCCATGTTAGTTTGCGCCTCAGAGAATCAGATCTGTCGGATTTACATCACGTCAATTCATCCTCGTCTCACGAAACACATGAAAGTAAGTGACCGCTGAACTGAAGAATAGAGTAAACTGTAGAGTTAATGCGTATCTGATATAAAGGATTGTTATTGCCGCTTCCATAGACATCAGTGTGTGTTTAACAAACTATAAATGTATTGTTTTGCTGGTACTTGTGGATTTAAATGTGTGAAACCTAAAATAAACATGATGTGGTTGTGATGTGTGATGAGTGCTGAACGCGTCTGTCTCTGAAAGCACAGTTTGAATTTAAGTGGCACCGAAATCTGTGTTCTGATTCGGTCCGGTTACAGACCGGTTGGTTTCGGTATCCAACCCTAATGACGAGCTAACCCGTGATTGGCTCACACAGAGTCTGCTGCGCGAGGTCCATCAGGAGGGGATGCAGGTTCTGTCGCTCTCTGAGCTGCCGCTGTCTGAAGCCGATCGACCCGACGCCACGCTTCCTCCTCAGGCCTGGAGCAAAGAGAGAGACGCCCTCATCGACACCGTCGAGTCCCTGAAGTTCCTCATCAGCAAACTACAGACGGACACACAGGTCAACACACACACCAAAGCATTTCACTTCCGTAAAGTGGCGTATCTGCATTTTTGAAGGCCTGTAAAATGATCTAGGATGACATGTTTTGTTCAGTATTGTGAATGTAATGATGTTGAAGTGTGTGTGTGTGTGTGTGTGTGTGTAGGTCGAAGGCGACTGGCGAGCAGAGCTGCTGTCGGCCGTTCAGCAGGTGTTTGTTGGCGAGCGAGACGTGCTGAAGAGCGTCTTATACTCTCATCTGGAGCGACTGGACACCGCTGATGCGGTCATTCATCTCAACCAGCTGGAGCGAGCGCTAGCTGAGCAGGTTAGCATACGGCATCTCCACCCGTCTGATCACATGATCGCTGTCCACATCTGGGACTGACATGCATGGGTTTCATTGAGAGTCTCTGATTTTAATGCTGCAAACATTACTACTTTTACATGTTGATAAACAAGAGTTATTATTAATAACAGGGTTATTATGGTTAAAATAAAACCATTAAAAAATTACTTAAAATATAAATTACTTAAAATATTTTATGAGTAAAAAAATATATATATATGAATAATATAATTAATAATAATATATGCAATCTTATTTATAATTTTATATATATATATATATATATATGTATTGACCATATATTATAATATTTAATATATATGATATATAAATAATATATTTATATAATATTAATATAATATATTTATTATTTAAATGAATTATTATTATTATATAAGGTGTGTATGTATATGTATATATATATATATATATATATAAATAATATAATTGATAATTATATTATATATTATAAATTATATTTATAATATTTTAGTTGTTTTAGACTTGGCAATTAGCCAAAATAAAACATTTTTCCCACTTTTATTTTATTTTAATATATATATATATATATATATATATATATATATATATATATATATATATTTTGGCTAGTTGCCAAGGCTAAAACAACTAAAACTAAAATTAAAATGAATAAAAAAACAAATATACACATTAAAAATGACAAAAATGCAACAAAATCACTAAGATTTTAACGGAAAATATAAAAATTAAAACCAATTCAAAATATTCATAAACACTATAACAGTGTATTAATGATGCTAAAATGACACTAGTTATTGTGTCTGTTGTTTCATACCTAATCAGTTTTAAAGCATTTTGCACTTTATTTACAGCTGTATTTAGCATTTTAGATTTTATGTCTTGTCAAGCTGAAATGTTTGATTATAGTATTTTAAATAGTATGGATTGTGTTGTTTGCCGTGTGAGCAGCCCTGATCCTTAACAATAAACAAACGAGCGGCTGTGCTGAGCTTCTGTGACGGGTCACATGGAGATGTTGGTGGAGGTGTAACCGGTGACCTGTCTCAGTGACGGGTCACATGGAGATGTTGGTGCAGGTGTGACCGGTGACCTGTCTCAGGTCCATGTTGGCTGATGTTGTGTTGTGCGCAGGACGCCCGGCACAGGGAGGTCATGGGTGTGTTGAGCGCCGCGGACAGAAGCAGCCTGCACTCGGAGATCCATCAGCTCAGAGCTCAGCTTCACACGCTCTCATCTGCACACACACAGCGCCACCATGTGGACACGACCGGTACGACACACACTGACTGTGTGCATTAAACCGTCCTCAGTGTGTGAGACTAGAGAGACTGTTCACACGTCTGTCTGATTCTCACTCATGTTTCAGTGATAAAGGCTGCTGGTAAAGGTTTGTATTCTGTGTTGATCAGGAATGGAGAGCGTGAGGGAGGCAGAACCGGCGTCGGGCGGTACAGCGGTCGGGTCGGGCTCTGATAGACTGGAGGAAATGAAGACTGAACTGAGCCAGACTAAACTAGAGCTAGAGAGCGCTCTAAAATCACAACACAAACACCTGAAAGAGCTCGACACACTCAGGTAACACACACACACACACACACACACACACACACACACACACACACACACACACACACACACACACACACTCTCTCACTCATGAAGGATTGCATCGTGACATCTAGTCTTATGGCACACAAGGTCAATGTAATGTGTATGAGTAAAATTTAACAAATAAAATAATTTAGAATATGTATGTGTATTTATCATATTTGTAATTTGCATTATACAACATTTTATATTTATATAAATGAGTAATATATATATATATATATATATATATAAAATATACTGATATATACAAATATATTATTATAAAATAATAGAAAATACAATTATTTAAATATTATTATATATATTATCTCTCTCTCTCTATATATATATATATTTAGATTTAAATAAATGAGTAAAGTAATATATGCATATAATGAATAATTATAAATAATTTAGAATATATATATATATATATTTGTTATTTAGAATATTATTTGTAATTTACATTATATGTATTATATATACATAACATTTTAATTATAATGTTATATAATATATGAATAATATTTATTATAAAATACAATTATTTAAATTATTTAAATGCTATTATTTGTTATATATATGTATATAAATTATTAAAGTAATATATAAATAATATTATTAATAATTATATATAATAAAATACATATAATGTGTAATAATTTCTATAAATAATATAATATGTAAATAATTTTCTGTATATTTTCATTTTTAAAAATTATTTATTTATTATTTATATTTACTAAACGGTTTTGTAAGTGATTTCGAAGTCTGTTAGGGACATTTTTTTGTTTATTATTCCAAAAACAAAAGGCATTTACAGCAGCGTCAACATTCAGATTCATTTGCTGGTCTCAGTGTGTTTGTGAGAGTTGAAGGCGGTTTAAGGAATGACTTTAATAAAACGGATCCGTGTGCTCTGGCAGGGCGGAGGTCTCGCTGAAGGCCGCTGAGGTCGACACACTGAACGACAGACTGGCACACGAGCAGAAGAGAGCCAGAGAGCTGCAGTGGGCCTATGAGAAAGAGAAGTGCAAATCTGACCGGAAGGAGGAGACCGAGAGAGAGGAAGTGGAGGTAAAAATCTCCGTCAATCACAAGGATGTGCTCATTGATGGCTTGTATTTAATGAGCCATATACGTCTCTGTAGGACCTTAAACTGGCTCTAGAAGAACAGCGCGGTCGTGTGGCCGACCTGTCGAGCTCTCTGGAGGGAGAGAGACAGATTTCAGCCCAGCTCAGAGAGCAGGTCGACGGGCAGCAGGCGCTAGAGCTCGGCGTCTCCTCAGAGCTGCAGGTACGCATCCTCAGACGCCTGTAATGCTTGTGTTTGGGTCAGAGCAGGTCATTAAGAGAGTGTGTGTGTGTGTGTGTGTGTGTGTAGGTTCAGTTAGACGCTCAGAGAGCTCGGGCTGAGGAGCTCAGCGGCGCTCTAGAGAAAGAGAAGGAGCTCAACGCACAACTGCTCCAGCGGTTCCACACGAGCTCCGCCTCAAACCCGCAGGATTCTGGGACGAGCCACGCCCTCATGCAGGCCGAAGCCACCTGCAGCCAGGTAACCAGACATGCTGAACCTATTCACTTTCCCTAAATAAATACTGCAAGTAGTCTGCGGTGGGAATGAATCTGAGGTGTTGATGTGCGCAGGTGGAGGCCGGCGTTCTCTCTGTGGAGTCTCTCCTGCAGACGCTGCAGACACAGCTGGCGGAGAAGCAGGCGCAGGTGGTGCAGATGATGGAGGAACTGGAGAGACACAAACTGGACGCGGTGCAGCGCAAACGACAGTGGGACGAGGAGAAGTCTTCACTCACACGCGCTGCCACGCAGGAACAGAGCTCACTGCGGGCCGCACGTGACGGCCTGAGCGGCCTGGAGAGACGGGCGGATGAGCTGCGGGCGGAGCTGGACATAGAGAGAGACCACGTGAGGAGGCTGGAGAGAGAGAGAGACCGGCTGCAGGAGAGAGTGAGAGAGCTGGAGGAGAAACTGAGAGCCGCTGAGAATAGCCAGAGCGTGCGATCGGACGGTCAGCCTGCGGATCGAACCCGTGACTGGGTGTTGCAGCAGAAGACAGGAGACGCTCTGACACTGAAGTCCAGCGCTGCGTCCCTCGGGGCCGGTCAGAGCTCGGACCCCAAACACATGGACAACATCCTCAGCAGACTGCAGCTCATCGCCGCCAGGATCAACGGCTTGACCAGTGAAACCCCGGGCAGGTACGACACCACGCACATTGATACTTTACAAAATGATCAGACACCCTAGCAACGCCTTAGCAACTCAATAAAATTGTATTACTACCACTCAGAACACCCTGGCAACACCTTAACAACTAAGTAAAATTTTATTACTACCACTCAGAACACCCTAGCAACGCCTTAACAACTAAGTAAAATTTTATTACAACCACTCAAAACACGCTAGCAATGCCTTAACAACTCAGTAAAATTTTATTACAACCACTCAGAACACCCTAGCAACGCCTTAACAACTCAGTAAAATTTTATTACAACCACTCAGAACACCCTAGCAACCCCTTAACAACTAAGTAAAATTTTATTACAACCACTCAAAACACCCTAGCAACGCCTTAACGACTCAGTAAAATTTTATTACAACCACTCAAAACACCCTAGCAATGCCTTAACAACTAAGTAAAATTTTATTACAACCACTCAAAACACCCTAGCAACGCCTTAACGACTCAGTAAAATTTTATTACAACCACTCAAAACACCCTAGCAATGCCTTAACGACTCAGTAAAATTTTATTACAACCACTCAAAACACCCTAGCAACGCCTTAACGACTCAGTAAAATTTTATTACAACCACTCAAAACACCCTAGCAACGCCTTAACAACTAAGTAAAATTTTATTACAACCACTCAAAACACCCTAGCAATGCCTTAACAACTCAGTAAAATTTTATTACAACCACTCAAAACACCCTAGCAACGCCTTAACAACTAAGTAAAATTTTATTACAACCACTCAAAACACCCTAGCAACGCCTTAACAACTAAGTAAAATTTTATTACAACCACTCAAAACACCCTAGCAATGCCTTAACAACTCAGTAAAATTTTATTACAACCACTCAGAACACCCTAGCAACGCCTTAACAACTAAGTAAAATTTTATTACAACCACTCAAAACACCCTAGCAACGCCTTAACGACTCAGTAAAATTTTATTACAACCACTCAAAACACCCTAGCAACGCCTTAACAACTAAGTAAAATTTTATTACAACCACTCAAAACACCCTAGCAACGCCTTAACGACTCAGTAAAATTTTATTACAACCACTCAGAACACCCTAGCAATGCCTTAACAACTCAGTAAAATTTTATTACAACCACTCAGAACACCCTAGCAACGCCTTAACGACTCAGTAAAATTTTATTACAACCACTCAAAACACCCTAGCAACGCCTTAACAACTAAGTAAAATTTTATTACAACCACTCAAAACACCCTAGCAACGCCTTAACGACTCAGTAAAATTTTATTACAACCACTCAGAACACCCTAGCAATGCCTTAACACCTCAGTAAAATTTTATTACAACCACTCAGAACACCCTAGCAACGCCTTAACGACTCAGTAAAATTTTATTACAACCACTCAAAACACCCTAGCAATGCCTTAGCAACTCAACAAAAGTGTACCACAACCACTCAAAACACCCTATATAGCAACGCCTTAGCAAGTTCATAAGCAATATACTAACAACTATTTAGAACATTCTGTTAACTGCATAGCAACACCTTAGCAACTGCATGTGTGTGTGTGTGTGCAGGTTATCCGGAGAAGGGCCCGACCGGGAGAGTCTAGCATGGCTTCACAGTAATGTACAGGATGTGATGTCACTGTTACAGCATATCCCATCAGCCCCTTCTGCTCTCCCGGAGGTGAGCGAGCACATTCACGCTCACTAGGGAAACAGTCAGCTTGTGTGGCTTATTCATAGAATGGACTTTTGTAAATGCATATTTGATTATGCTATACATAAATATTCATATTTGTGTTCTGGAAGCCAGCCAATCAGATTGGAGATGTTGTGCTGTATGTGTGAGATGGCCCGTGATTGGTCCATTGGAGGCATTACTCATTCTTCTGTGTGTGTAGAGCGCCGCCCTGCTGGCCGGAGGCTCGTCCAGTCTGCTGAATGAGCGATTACTCCGGCAGAACGCTGAGCTGACGGGATTCGTCAGCCGACTGACAGAAGAGAAGAACGACTTACGAAACCAGTTACTGAACCTCGAGGAGGAGCTGCGGAGATACAGGCAGAAGAAGCTTGCTGCAGAGAGCGTGAGTCAATCAGTCAATCATTCGGTCAGTGAATCAATGAGTCAATCAATCAATGAGTCAATCAATGAGTCAATCAATGAGTCAATCAGTCAATCAATCAATGAGTCAATCAATCAATGAGTCAATCAATCAATGAGTCAATCAATGAGTCAATCAATCAATGAGTCAATCAGTCAATCAATCAATGAGTCAATCAATCAATGAGTCAATCAATCAATGAGTCAATCAATGAGTCAATCAATCAATGAGTCAATCAGTCAATCAGTCAATGAGTCAATCAATGAGTCAATCAGTCAATCATTCGGTCAGTGAATCAATTAGTCAGTCAATCAATCAATTAGTCAGTCAATCAATCAATCAATGAGTAGTTTTAAAAAATCCTTGCTATTGACAGTCATAATACTGTCCATCTTTCTTTTCTTTCTATTTTTCATTTTTTTCTCTTTATTTTTTCTGTCTATTTTTCTTTCTTTCCTTCTTTCTTTTTTCTGTTATTTTTGTCTATTTTTTTTATTTTTTATGTCTGTCTTTACTTATGTCTATATTTTTCTTTATTTATTTCCTTCTTTCTTTCAAATAGTTTTTTTCTGTCTGTTTTTTTCTTTCATTATTTATTTTGGTTTATTTTTTCTTTTTTTCTGTCTTTATTTTTTCTGTCTGTTTTTTCTTTTGTTTCTGTCACTTCTTTCTTTCTTTTCTATCATTTTTTCTGTCATTATTTTTTTTTCTGTCACATCTTTCTTTCTTATTTTTGTCTTTTTTGTTTTTTTTCTGTCATTTTTTTCTGTCTGTATTATTCCCTTCTTCCTGAGAGCTCATCCTGACTCTCTTGTCTCTGTAGAGCTGAATCCGTCTCATGTGTGATTGTTATGTCCCTGTTCATCTGTGAAACCGTCTGTGCTGTAGAAGTGAAGCTGATTGGCTCTCCTCTCTCAGGTCCCGAGCCGTCAGGAGCTGGTCTTGTTCTCCAGTGAGCGCGAGTCTTGGGCTCAAGAGAGGAACCGATTGGAGAAGTCCCTCCGTCAGGCCGAGGCCGAACTGAGCCGTCTGAGAGCAGAGATCCGCTCCGACACGCTGCGAGATCTGACCGGAGCCGACCTGGACAACACGGCCCTCAAGGTGAGGCCAGCGGCGCCGACACTCACATAAACGTGTTCTCATTCCATGATCCAGATGTGCTCAGATGTTCCCGTGTCTCTCCGCAGAGGATGTATGGGAAATACCTGCGTGCCGAGAGCTTCCGGAAGGCTCTGGTGTATCAGAAGAAGTATCTCCTGCTGCTGCTGGGTGGGTTTCAGGAGTGTGAGGAGGCCACGCTGTCTCTCATCGCCCGCATGGGCGGCCATCCCTCACACACCTGTCTGGAGCCGCTCGGCCGTCAGCGCAGGGCCTTCACGCGCTTCAGATCCGCCGTGCGCGTCTCCATCGCCCTCTCCCGGTACAGACACACCTTCTGCTCTTTAACACTTATTTCTGCTGTAGAGTAGACAGGAGGGGGGCGGGAATGGGAAAGGTCAGCGAGCCGGGACTCGAACGCGGCTCAACCGAAGTGCAGCTGTGACCGCGAGACTATCAGCTCCGAACACACACACATGGTTTTTGATGTTAAATATCTGAACTTAAATGCTTAAAGTTCTCCTGAGGTTAATATTTAGCTCATATTTAAATAATTTAGCAACAGTTCACTGATGATGGTTAATGGTCACATGACCTGCAAGTCAACAAACAAAACGTCTTCTTTTTTTAGTAGGTTGTTGTTTTTATTTTAAAACTATTGATTTTAATTTGACATTTTTATTATTTAATGTTTGAATTAATTTGTTTTATTTTAAAACAATTTTTATTTTTATGATTTATTTTTTGTTTTATTTTAATTTATTTTTTTATTCGACATTTTTATGATTTAATTCATTTTTTAGCAATTAGTAAGTAATTTACAATTAGTTCTTTTATGTTACATTTTTATGATTTATTTAATTTTTTATTTTTTTGTAAGTGTTTTATTTATTTTTCATTTTGTTTTTTGTTATTTATTTTAATATGAATTTTTTATTTAATTATTTTTTGGTGTTTTATTTTAATTTATTTGTTTTATGTAAAAAAATATATTTTAATTTTACATTTTTCTGATTTTATAATTTCTTAGTGTTTTATTTTGATTGTTTATTTTAATTTTACTTTTTATGATTTAATTAATTTTTTGTAAGTGTTTTATCTTGACTGGTTGTTTTTATTTCTAAATTATTTATTTTAATTTGATATTTTAATGATTTAATAATTTTTTTGGTAATTAGTAAGTAATTTACAATTAGTTGTTTTATGTTACATTTGTATGATTTAATTAATTTTTGTGTTTTATTTTTTTGTAAGTGTTTTATTTTATTTAGTTTTTTTTTACTTTTTATTATTTAATTATTTTTGGGTGTTTTATTGTAATTGATTGGTTTTATTTAAAAAATATATTTTAATTTTACATTTTTCTGATTTCATAATTTTTTAGTACGTGTTTTATCTTGATTGGTTGTTTTTATTTCTAAATTATTTATTTTAATTTGATATTTTATGATTTAATTCATTTTTTAGTAAGCTTTTATTTTGATTGATTTGGTTAAATTTTTTAATGATTTATGTTATTTTAATTTTAGAATTTTCTGATTTAATTAATTATTGGCTTTTCTTCAACCTTTTTTAGGAAACCCAGCTTTAGTGTAACTGACAGTAAGAGTTTAGTGCGCTGCTGGCGAGATGTGTCAGGTTTGATCTCTAAATGTGTCGTTACCCATCCGCTCGGGTCACAGAGGTTGGTGTAACACTAATGTCTAGTCCACACAGTTTGACTGTAATCTCGCTCTGTCTGCCGCAGGATGAGGTTTCTGGTCAAGAGATGGCAGAGAGCCGGAGGAGCCGCGACCTCTCCGATCGTGAGCAGGAACGGCCTCAGCCAGATCACAGGTAACGTCCTCACATCTGACAAATACACTGTCTGATACCTAATATGAACAACACATGTAGGTTTGTGCACAAGAAACATAAAGGAACGTGTCTTATTATGATGTAACTGCTTCATATTTGTGCTGAAACTGTTCTCTGATGAAGTGTCCTGTGTTGATGTGCTGTGTTCAGGTGCGGATGTGAGGAACGAGTCTTCATTCCTGCACCCCGGCAGTGTGGAGGTGTTCAGAGAGAGACGGGCCACCAGCCGCGGCCGTACGGGACGAGACTCGCCTCGCTCCGCGGCATCAGTCCAGCACAGGTACACGGCTGAGATCGCATCATCACTGCCAAACACGGCCAGCCCATAATAAACACACAGTAAAGCCAGAGCACAGACAGCAGCGCAGCAGGGATATTAGCCGCTGTCGCTTTAAGAGCGAATGCACGGATCTAATACACTGACACACAAGCGGTTTACGTTCACTTTAAGACACGACCCACTGTTTACTTGCTAAAATGGGCATTTTGATATAATTTAGTGTGAATTAGAAGTGAAAGAACTCAGATCAGTGTTTGTACAGTGAGTAGAAGTGAGCTCTGTTTCACGTTTCCTGTGCTTGAATATTAAAATTCACACGGCTTAAGAACACGTGCACAGGATAAACTTTCGTGAAGATGCAGCACTGGCCTGATCGGGACAGTGACGGTCCTTATTGTCCAGCCCTGCTGTATTTTGTACAGATTTCATTTTGTTTTGGCAAGTGTTTAATTATTTTACCCAGATATTAACGGAAGCAACAGACAATAAACAGCTCAGTGTCTTCTTCATGCTATAGCCGATATGTCAATGGTTTTAAATTGACCAAAAATCGTCTGATAAATATCAGCGGCCGATACATCGGTGCATCTCTAAAATACATATATATATATATATTAGGGCTGTCAAGTGATTAAAATGTTTTAATCTAGTTACACAAATGTGGCGATTAATTAATCGCAAATTAATCACACATCAAATTCTGCTGAGAAATTACCACAAAAGTTCAATTGTTAGTCATTATCAGATCATTATTATCATTATTAGATCAGTCATTATTGTGTTAAATGAGAAAAGCATCAAATAGACATTACAAAAAGTAGCTTTAGAAAAATGTATATTTTATTTGATTCAACAGAATTTATTACACATGAACTTTTAGGCTTCGATGGGCATGAGGTGAGTAAATGACAGATTTTTCATTTTTGGGTGAACTATACCTTTAATGGGGTTTTTATTAATATGATAATATTAAATTATTTTTTTTTTTTATGAAATTATACTCTAAATAAGAAACTAAAACGGTACATGTCTAAATGAGTGAGTCATTGAGTCATTTGATTTGTTCAAATGGCTGATTCACTCAGGAATGAAGTAAATGGCTCTCTTTATGAATGAGTCATTGAATCATTGGTTCACCCGATTGATTCGCTCAAAACATGGATTCATTCAGGAATGAAGTAAATGGCTCTCTTTATGAATGAATCATTGGTTCACCTGATTGATTTGTTTAAAACACGGATTCATTTAGGAATGAAGTAAATGGCTCTCTTTATGAATGAATCATTGAATCATTGGTTCACCCGATTGATTTGCTCAAAACACGGATTCATTCAGGAATTAAGTAAATGGCTCTCTTTATGAATGAATCATTGGTTCACCCGATTGATTCGTTCAAAACAGATTCATTCAGGAATGAAATAAATGGCTCTCTTTATGAATGAATCATTGAATCACCCGATTGATTTGTTTAAAACACGGATTCATTTAGGAATGAAGTAAATGGCTCTCTTTATGAATGAATCATTGAATCATTGGTTCACCCGATTGATTTGCTCAAAACACGGTTTCATTCAGGAATTAAGTAAATGGCTCTCTTTATGAATGAATCATTGGTTCACCCGATTGATTCGTTCAAAACACAGATTCATTCAGGAATGAAATAAATGGCTCTCTTTATGAATGAATCATTGAATCACCCGATTGATTTGTTTAAAACACGGATTCATTTAGGAATGAAGTAAATGGCTCTCTTTATGAATGAATCATTGAATCATTGGTTCACCCGATTGATTTGCTCAAAACACGGATTCATTCAGGAATTAAGTAAATGGCTCTCTTTATGGATTGATCATTTGTTCACCCGATTGATTCGCTCAAAACACGGATTCATTCAGGAATTAAGTAAATGGCTCTCTTTATGAATGAATCAATGAATCATTGGTTCACCCGATTGATTCGCTCAAAACAGGGATTCATTCAGAAACGAAACACCGCTGTGTGTCAACACAACAGTTCTGCTCTGGCTTTATGGGTAATATTTCCATTGGCAAAATTTAGCAAAAACAGATAATATTGTGTCTAATATAACACAATATTAACTTCTTATTTATTGAACTGTTGTAATAAATCAATATGACATTTGCACTCGTGCGATTCAGGACAGAAACAGCTCTCGTGTGAACTACATAATGATATAAATATGAGACAAAATCTCAAACGGGTAATTTTGCCTCAATATTTTAGTGTCATTCTCACCGCATAGACTTCATCATGCAGTGAGTTTGTCATCAATCAACTTATAATTATTTAAATAATAATTTACATTGTAGTATGAAGTACACTATCTTTGTATCTTCATGAGTGTTTTGCGTCTCTAGGTATCACAGTACGGCGGCTGACCCCGGAGGTTTACCGTGTTCCCACTTGCAGAACTACGACCCCGACCGTGCTCTCACCGACTATATATCCCGTCTGGAGGCCCTGCAGAGACGACTGGGAAGTGTGCAGTCAGGTAACATCACCTACATGGATTGACCGGCTCTCATTGAGACACCGAGCTGTGATTTCACGCTGACGTGATCTTCTTTCCCCCCAGGTTCCTCTTCGTACGCTCAATTGCACTTTGGAGTCAGAAGATAAAGATCTTCATTTACATGTAAACTGGCTTGAAGAAACTCGGTTGCCTTCTCTCGTGCTGAGCTGCTGTGCTTTTGTATTCTTACTATAAACGTGTACAATTCTGTGGGACCAAAAAGACCTTGTTTTTTTGTGTATCATCTTATAATCAAGCTTTTTGTTGGCGGCACTTGAAACGGCTTCAACGTCTGTACATTAGTTCTACCTTGTTTGTTGTTAATGGAAAACAATCATGTTGTTACTGTATATTTGTGGAATGCTAATTTAAGTTGATTAATTTAAGACGTGTTGGACGGCTGCTATCGGATGCCGCTCATAACACTAACAGACGGAGCGGCGCCGAGTCATCAGATACTCTACACTGTGTTTTATTCGCTCGCTCGCTTCCTTGAAAAGACCCGAGGACATTTGTAGAAGACATATTTTTGTAAAGGTAGGAGCTTTGGATTTTATGGGTATTTTGTCAAAACTGAAATAAAGATTAATATAATATTTGAAAACTGCCTTCGTCTCCGTTCTCTTTTATTGCGTATCCCTGATTCATTTGTCTGTGATTTATGACCTTTGACATCATTCATACGTGACTTTTTTTACTTTGTGTAAGTGTAATATTTATTTGGCAATCACATTTAACTTATTCATTAGGTTTATAAACCATTTTTAAAAATCAGCCATTGAAAAAAAAAAAATGTTGAATTATTTTTACACATTTTATGTATTTTGTGTGAATCACCCAAACAAACAAACCGTTTCGAAGGCTTGGTCCACTATGTGACTATAAAATTGGATGTGCCATTAATAAATGACATTGGTTTGTTATATGATGTATGAATGTGTATTATGTTTTAGTTTTATAATTAGTTTCAGACCTTCTGACCCACTGACCGTTCCATTCTGTCTCTATTTAGTCTAAATTTGACATCTAAATATACTGTTTGAGCTATTATTTGACTATTTCTTCCCTCAGTTTATTATGAAATCTTCTCAGGATCATATCATAACTCAAGTAAACATTAATGTCCAGTCCGTGAGCCTAAATTAAAGGCTTCGCAATTTGAACGCCGTCTGTTCCGGTGGATTTTACAGGATGTTCTTCAAGCGACAATCGTAAGTATCTTCACTTTTAATTGACCTTCTGTGTTTTGAGACTCATTTTTGTAGCTACACATCTGTAGTCTATGGAAACTTGTTTCCTCCACGGAATATAGAAATTAATACAGCTGCCAGCAGCGATGACGGCCCAAGCCCCGGTGGCTTCAGGGCATCTGTGCATGGCGAGCAATAAGTATTTAAACAGGTAAATGTAAAAAGACTATTTTAAAATCGTTTGAATTACATTACTTTAATAGCTCGCCATTGCAACACCGTTTGAGATATCCAATATCCATTCACAATTTAGCATCTTTAATATATTGTCATCATGTTGAAAAAGTTTGGTGTGAAACTCGCTAGGAGTAGTTTAAAATTCAGAGCCTGATTTTTTTTTAAAAATCTACATTCAAATCAAAATATCTGACTTCCTGTTAGTCGGAGCTAATGACTGTAAATTAGAAAGTTATCCAGCTCGATGAGAACAATATATGTACCGAGTTTGGTGACTGTAGGTAAAACTAGCCATTCACTTTTGTCAAAAGGTGGCGCTATGGAGCCCCTACTCCACGCCCGTTTCTAAGGCTTTGTCGATGTCTACTGGATGACAACCCTAATGTGTGTGTCAAGTTTCATGCAATTTGAAGCATTCTAAGAGCCTCAAATACACCCAAGAATATTATTAAAGTACGTTTTTCAAACAAGCCGTAATAGCTGACTTCCCGTTGGGCTGGTGTATGACCCCCACATGACCCCCCCCCCCCATATCAACTTGTGCCCGGACCTGATGGCCGACGCTTCCAACATGTGTGCAAAGTTTCAAGAGTTTTTGAGATGTTAAGGCCCCCAAAAGTGTCAAAAATCTTGAAAGAAAAATATTAATAATTAAAGCTGCAAGCAGCGATGAAAGGACCCTCGCACCCGGTGGCCTCAGGAAAACAGTGAATAGTGGGCGACATGCATTTAAGCGGGTAAATATACACTTCCTGCGGCCAGCAGGTGGCGCTTTAACTATAACTGAATATTGTCATGTAAATGTCTGCAGATCGGACATTGTATACCTGAGCAACAACAACTTCCTGTTTCATGGTGAAACATCGAAATTTGTGAGGCCGCCACGGACACGCCCTTCAGGGAAAACTCAAGATCTTCACAATTTAACATCACAAAGGCCTTTAGATTAGACTGACCAAATATGATGTTGTTCTGGTTAAATCTTTAGGAGGAGTTTGTTAAAGTACAACGTCTGGAAATGGCAAAAACTGCAAAAAATTTGCAGAGAAAATTAAATATCTCACTTCCTGTTGGTTTTCAGATTTCGTACCAGGAGACTTTTTTGTAGGTATTGGGCTGTTACATGTGTGTACCGAATTTCATACCTGTACGTGAAACGTAGCGCGAACAGCGCTTAATTGCAATGTTGTAGGTGGCGCTATCGAGCCATTTTGCCACGCCTAATTCTGAAACCCATATCAGACGTACATTTTCACCACTTCTGACGCGTGTGCAAAGTTTCATGAGTTTTCGAGCATGTTTAGGCCATCAAAAATGTGATTCATTTTGGAGAAGAAGAATAATAGGCTGAGCAATTCCAATCCTCACACCATCAGTGCTCGGGCCCTAATAATAATCTTAATCCTTAGGAAAACAATAGGGCCTTTGCCCTTTCCTGGGCTTGGGCCCTAAAAAAGTAATTGCGACATTTATATCACAATTGAGGGAAAAAATCAGTTGCTGGGTATAAATTTGCAATTGTGAGAAATATTTTTTTGTGGAAACAAGCTTCCATAGTAATCCCTCTAAACTGCAATCAAACCTAAATATATGAACATGAAATCTGAGGGTACGTTTACACAGCAACGATGTACTGAAAACAGAAAGGTTTTTCCTTTGTGTTTTTCGCGTACAGATGACAACGTTATCAAAACGATCCTCGTTCACACAGATCCGCGAAAACGACTGAAAATGCTGTATTCTGCTGCCTGGCCAGTAGATGGCGATGTCACTAAAGAAACAGACTGAACACGCATGTGCATGACATTGTTTTCACAAATTCGCGTTTTGTAGTTTACATCGAGAGGACAACGGTATCGTTTTCAAAAGTTTGTGTTTTCAGGCCCCAAAAACGCTGCTGTCGTGTAAATGAACGGCCAAAACGCATACAATGTTTTCTCCTTCTAGTTGAAAACGGTGTCGTGTAAACGGACCCTTAATTTTAAGTAATGCAAGTGTTCTCTTGTTTTCCCTTCTCTTTTTTTAGCCTCGTTCAGACTATCAGTGCAAATGCGATTTTTGTGCATATCCGACTGAAACACAAGCAGATTTAGCAAGTGTGAACGGCAAAAAATCACATGCAATGCGATTTTTACAAATCCATTTCCAGCTACAGTTGCACGTGGTTTAAAAATCCTATTCAAATCGCATTTCTGGAAATCCGTTTCAGTCTGACCGCTCTGATCAGATTTTGCGTGGTTTATGTGACTTTCTCACGTCAGACGTTGTTATGATAAACATCGCTGCAGAAACAAGGTTGTGTTGTTGCAAAGTGCCCGTGTTATGACTCATAAATCACAGTATTCCAGTGCGGTGGCTACATATTGTAATTTTGTAAATGACAACATCTGTATTGCAAACCCCTCCATGTTGTTTGGTTTCTATGGAAAGTGTGTTGGTATATGCAAAAAACATAAAGATATTCCAGTACGAAAGAGTGGCATGGACACAAATCGGATCTGAACAGTTGCGATACACAGTGTGAACAGTCAATAAATTTAGATCAGATACACAAATAATCAGATGGGGGCGGAGCCTGGTTATTTGTAATACCTGAGGGCTCTACCTGGCCTTGACCCACCTCAGGAAACCTGTAGTTGGTGTTTGTTTTTCTTTTCTTTTGTATAGGACAGTGTGTTGTTGTTTTTACTTCAATTAGAATAGAGGAAAGGAAAGGTTAGGAAAGTTTTAACTGTTTGAGTTGTAATTTAGATTAGTTCGCTCACCAGTCCTTTTTGGTTAGTTTTTGCTGCCAATAAATTGTTTTTCTAAAATAAAGTCACATGAAAAAATACTATAGTATATTATAGTAAAATTACCCTAGTAAATACTACAGTGTTTTTGAACCATACTATAGTAAAGATACTACAGTAAATTGTAGTATACCTACTATAGTTTAACAATTGACTACAGTTAATACTACAGTA
The DNA here is from genome assembly GCA_039654105.1 of Coreius guichenoti. Taxonomy (NCBI): domain Eukaryota; kingdom Metazoa; phylum Chordata; class Actinopteri; order Cypriniformes; family Gobionidae; genus Coreius; species Coreius guichenoti. Next base: position 1,347,746 of record CM077184.1, read on the forward strand.
TGCTGTAGTATAAATTTACAGAGTGTAGTAAATACTGTAATATACTACAATTTACTGTAGTATCTTTACTATGGTTCAAAAACACTAGTATTTACTAGAGTAATTTTACTATAATATACTATAGTATTTTTTAATGGCCATTGCGATGTGATTTGCATTCTTTTCTGAGCGGCTTTTTTTGTTGGTCCCTAATCTCTGGGTCTAACACAAGAATATAGAGCTTATTTCAAACGTTTTCCATCGTTCTTCGATGATATACTGCGGGACGTCGTTATTTTGGGTTATTTTACATTTTACATGATGTGTTTTTTTCCACAGATGTCTTTGTTTCCCGCCCTTCATCAGTAATGAGTTTAAGGTGATTTTGAAACTTATCCATGACCATATGGCACATGTTTGCAGTTTCTGTAAAGATCTAGATTGCAATTTGTGTGTGTTTTAAGAGTTTCGTAAAGCTCTTGTCGTCGTCTGTACTTCACTGGTTTGAAGGCGGATGGAATGAATAAACGCCTCAGGTGAGCGTGCAGTACCGCATTTAACCACACGAGGCGCATCAAGCGAATGAAAGTGTGTGAAAAGCTTAATTTCTACATCGTTATTTTCTGAATCTGGTGTCTAAACTCAAGCAGAAATACTGTTAAATAGTGAGTGTTTCGTGATTAACAGAGACTAATAACATATATAAACCGCTTTTATTGTTATCTGTCTCTCTCCTCGTGTTTGATTGGACGATGGACTCTGTGCTCGTGTTTGATTGGGTGATGGACTCTGTGCTCGTGTTTGATTGGACCATGTTAAACTCAGGGTTAAGGGATAAAGAATCCGTATGTTTTTGAGGCAGTTTTCTCTTCATGTTTGTGTTTAATCTCGGAGTTTCTGTCAGTCTCAGAGCGGGACGTTAGTTCTCGAGTGTGTGTTTGTGGTTTGCAGTGTTTCTCGCGAGATCAGCCCGTGTCACCGTCACTGAGATGTGTAGCGCGCGGAGTGACTCCTCTAGCGCGGATCCTTTGTCGGTATCGCTTCTCGGCCTTTTGGCTAAGATCAAGTGTAGTATCTGTTCTTATCAGTTTAATATCTGATACGTCCCCTATCCGGGGACCATATATTAAATTGATTTTTGGATCAGGGAGATGGAATAGGGGCTTGCTCCGTCCACTCCACGCATCGACCTGGTATTGCAGTATCTCCAGGAACGGTGCACCCCCACCCGGGGAATAAACATGTGAAAATCAGATGAAGGTATTATCTATGGGTTATCAGTCGTTTAATAACAGGGGGTTTTGTTAACTCTAAACTGCAGAAGTGTTAATGGTCACTACTATCGACTTGGGCTTAATGTGTTATGCAGCCTGGTGTTTAAAGGTGCAGCATGTAAGTTTCGCCGCTAGAAGTCATAGCTTGATGACGTTAAGTAGGGGGGAATCATGGGAGTTGTAGTCTTCACCTCCTTTGCAGATGGAAATCAGTCTGATTCAGAAATCATGTTCATGGATGAGTTAATGGAATAGTTCACCCAAAAATGAAAATTACCCCATGATTTACTCGCCCTCAAGTCATCCTAGGTGTGTATGACATTCTTCTTTCAGACGAACACAATCAGAGTTATATTAAAAAATGTCCTGGCTCTTCCAAGCTTTAGAATGGCAGTGAATGGCTGTTTCTGTTTTGAAGTCCATAAAAGTGCATCCATCCATTATAAAAGTGCATCTATCCATCATAAAAGTGCATCCATCCATCATAAAACTGCATCTATCCATCATAAAAGAGCATCTATCCATCATAAAAGTGCATCCATCCATCATAAAAATGCATCCATCCATCATTAAAGTGCATCTATCCATCATAAAAGTGCATCTATCCATCATAAAAGTGCATCCATCCATCATAAAAGAGCATCTATCCATCATAAAAGTGCATCCATCCATCATAAAAATGCATCCATCCATCATTAAAGTGCATCTATCCATCATAAAAGTGCATCCATCCATCATAAAACTGCATCTATCCATCATTAAAGTGCATCTATCCATCATAAAAGAGCATCTATCCATCATAAAAGTGCATCCATCCATCATAAAAATGCATCCATCCATCATTAAAGTGCATCTATCCATCATAAAAGTGCATCTATCCATCATAAAAATGCATCCATCCATCATAAAAGTGCTCCACGCAGCTCCGGAGGGTTAATAAAGGCCTTCTGAAGCGAAACTATGCGTTTGTGTAAGAAAAATATCCATATTTAACACGTTACACACTGTAATCTCTAACTTCAGCTAACTAATGGATAGATGCACTTTTATGATGGATAGATGCACTTTTATGATGATAGGTGCACTTTTATGATGGATGGATGCTTTATTCACTGCCATTCTAAAGCTTGGAAGAGCCAGGACATTTTTTAATATAACTCTGATTGTGTTCGTCTGAAAGAAGAATGTCATACACACCTAGGATGACTTGAGGGCGAGTAAATCATGGGGTAATTTTCATTTTTGGGTGAACTATTCCATTAACTCATCCATGAACATGATTTCTGAATCAGACTGATTTCCATCTGCAAAGGAGGTGAAGACTACAACTCCCATGATTCCCCCCTACTTAACAACGTCATCAAGCTATTGTTTTGAATAAGCGACTTCTAGCGGCGAAACTTACATGCTGCACCTTTAAACACCAGGCTGCATAACACATTAAGCCCAAGTAGATAGTAGTGACCATTAACACTTCTGCAGTTTACAGTTAACATAACCCATAGATAACACCTTCATCTGATTTTCACATGTTATTTCCCCGGGTGGGGGTGCACCGTTCCTGGAGGTACTGCAATACCAGGTCGATGCGTGGAGTGGACGGAGCAAGCCCCTATTCCATCTCCCAGATCCAAAAATCAATTTAATATATGGTCCCCGGATAGGGGACGTATCAGATATTAAACTGATAAGAACAGATACTACACTTGATCTTAGCCAAAAGGCCGAGAAGCGATACCGACAAAGGATCCGCGCTAGAGGAGTCACTCCGCGCGCTACACATCTCAGTGACGGTGACACGGGCTGATCTCGCGAGAAACACCGCAAACCACAAACACACACTCGAGAACTAACGTCCCGCTCTGAGACTGAGAGAAACTCCGAGATTAAACACAAACATGAAGAGAAAACTGCCTCAAAACATGCGGATTCTTCATCCCTTAACCCTGAGTTTAACATCGCCCAATCAAACACGGCGACAGAGTCCATCGCCCAATCAAACACGAGCACAGAGTCCATCGCCCAATCAAACACGACGACAGAGTCCATCGCCCATCTCTTTAATGTATTATTAACGCTATGTTTGATCACTTAAATTCACATTATTTTATTTTATTCTAATGAAATAGCCCCAAGTAACGTAATGTTAAATGCTAAATTATTGCTCATTTGACCTGTATTATTATTTGTCAAGTTAAAGGCACAATATGTAAGAGTGTATAGCACACTAAACAGCAAAAAGGCATCTGCAATAAACAAGGAGGCAGGGTAATTGCATTTCCTTGATGTGATACAACAAACTATGACAAACTATTCTTAAGTATAACGAAGAAGAAAAAACTTTGTAGGACCAATTGTATAATCCAAATTTTAGGCCTTGATGTCTTAAAATGGCATAAATATGATTTGGACAGATCTTACAAATTGATTAGATTATGGGGTTAACATTACTTTTTATAAAGTTCTAAATTTCATTCTCGCTTTTAACCCTCGGTCCTCTTCGTTTAGGGGTCACACTCGGCTTCTTCATGGTCAAAAGTGACCAAAGCCTTAAAATGTAAATGTTATGTTGATTTGAATTGTCAGTTTTTGCATTAATTTTACTACATTTAAACCTGAACACAGAGGAGAATATCTGGAACAAATAACATCAAAATTCAATAAAAATGTAACAAAAATTAACAGGTATGTTTTATCACAGCATAATAGATCTGATTTTAACCTCTTATTTGAGTCTTTTGGCTCAATTTTACCATATTGATACACCCACACCAGTTCATTTGTGTGCGTATAATATTGTGGTTTGTGTGTGTGTCTGTGAGGGTGTTTACGTGAGTGTGTGTTTGAGTGTGTGTGTCTGTTTTGTACTCTTGATGTTTTAGAGTGTAACCTCTTCCTTGCTGTTTGTTTTTTTATTGCATTGTGGCTGAATTACTGATTTTATTTCACACATTTGCAAAAACGTGCTCTGTGTTATAGTCGCGCTAGTTCATATATATATGTGTGTGTGTGTGTGTGTGCACTCTTGATATTTTAGAGTGTCACCCTTTCATTGCTGTGCACTTTTTTTCTGCACAGTGGCTGATTTGTGGTTTGTATCACCAAAATATTCCCTGAGTTTTTGTATTTTTGCGTATTTCCCATTCATTTCCTATGTCAGTCATTTTTGACCATGAAGGAGCCGAGTGTGACTATTTTTTTCCCGACCCTTTATCATAACCGAATCATGTCCGTGGTTTTTTTATGTGTTCACATAGCTAATGCGACAAAAGTCACCAAGTGTCATCCCATTCCGATGAAGCAAAAAAAATTTACATTTCAAAAATTTTTTACCGAAGAGGACCAGAGGGTTAAATGTGTTTTTGGGAAAAATTGTATTGATCACGCTATTACAAAACTACAAAACGAAACCAACTCTCATGCAAACTGTGCAGCGCGGTCAGAATTTATTGGAGCCTCCTCCCATTAAAAAAATAGATTCTTCTAGAACTGATAAATTAAAATGATTTCTGTTAATCTAACTTTAATCTAATATGGGTAAGTACACGTTCCACAAGATCTGGCTCGAGAACAGTGCAGTTAGTGCTTGGTCGAATAAATTCATTTTCTGGGAGATTTTCCTTCATTACATTCATACTTTGTTAAATAGGTCTTAAATTGCATGCATAATTGTCTTAAAAAGTCTTAGATTTAACTTGTTGAAAGCTGCAGAAACCCCGAATTAAAAACAAGGCTGAGGGAGACATGCCATAAAAAATAACTGAGCAAAGTTCATGTCAACATGATGCATTGAGGCTAAATGCAAATGCAGGTCTTGTTCAGCCAATAAATTCTTGTTAAGGCAGCTACAGTTTGTACTTCATGGGTGTCTGCCTTATCTGGGTAATTGCTATTGAGATGAATGATCTACTGTTATATATAAATATGCATCTACTGTTGTTAAAATCCTTTAACCCCAGTACTAGCTGTTGAGATCATTAACTACTCTGTAGTTCTTGTTTCTTCTGATATGATCTGATATGATGTGCTCAAGATCAAAGTAGGTTCCCCTTGCTACAAAATGTTCCCTCCAGGTGAAGTACTGCCCATACAAATCATCATTTTGGTCCAGAACCTTAAGATCCACATGGATAAAGGCACTTCCTGGTATGAATTCCTCATAGTTCTTTCTGGGTGGGCCGAGGACCACGGGAACTGTGCCGAGAGATACAGGGTTGTAGAGTTTTTCTGTAATGTAGTCTTTATGGATGGAGTTCTCAAAGGACAGGTAGAATTTACAGCTGGACACCACATCTGAGTAATCTTGATTACTAATGTGTCTGCCGAAGTGATTTCCGTAGGTTTCTATACTGATGTGTTTCTTTAACTCTGCACAGTATTTTGAACGCTTGTGGACTGAGTTCCAGTTGCTCACAATCCAGCAAACAAGTTTAGTCTTATGCGGGATTTCATCATGTTTCTTTCCACCAGTGTTCTCTGAGATTCGCCCATAAGGGACCATGATGTCTGAATCTTGTCTGTAAGTCATGGTCAGATTAAACAGATTTTTTAGATTTGAATGCTGTGAGTTAGTGGGAGATTCCATGTTCATCCAGACCTATTTCTGGAGCGGCGGTCGTGTCAGTTTCGGCATGTTGGATAAGTCCCAATGGATGTCTCTGTGATGAAATAAAACGCCATGTGCTCTGTTAAACTGACTCCTGTCGTCTGTTAAGCGGCAGCCGTGGATGTCGTACAGTGAACTACAGCGTCCTAAATCAAACTTTACCCCAAAAGGCCAGATCCAGATCAGGAGAATGGTGTCTGGATCATCTCTCGATGAAGCCGGTTCTGTTTGTGTTGTGAAGTTCACCATACAGGTGTTGTTCACTGTTGGGATTTGATTTGGCATCTTAAGAGTGTTGATGTAGATGTTTCTGCAGACGTCATGTTTGGGAACGGCTGGACAGTTTAGCCAGTTTACAGTCGGCTCGTAGTAAATGTAGAATATTGCTGAGAAACATGTAATCAAAGCCACTGCGATGAATTTTGGATAGATTTGATTTGGGGCTCCATCTTTGACCTTCTGTGGAGAGAGCGTGATTAAAGGATTAGTTCACTTCAAAATGAAAATTTCCTGATAATTTCCTCAACCCCGTCTCATCCAAGATGTTCATGTCTTTCTTTCTTCAGTGGAAAAGAAATTACGTTTTTTGAGGAGAACATTCCAGGATTTTTCTCCACATAATGGACTTCAATGGCAACCAACGGTTGAAGGTCCAAATCAATGCAGTTTCAGAGGAAGGGCTTCAGAGGCTCTGCACGATCCCAGAGGAATAGGGTCTTATCTAGACAAACCATTGGTCATTTAAAAAAAAAAAAAAAAAAAAAAGTACTTTTTAACCTAAATTGCTCATCTTGTGCTGCTCTGCGACGCGCCACGGATTACGTAATCACGTCGGAAAGGTCACGCTAGACGTAGGCAGAAGTAGACGCGCCGCAGAGCAGAGTTTTGGAGATGCTCTGACCCAGTCGTCTAGCCATCACAATTTGGCCCTTGTCAAACTCGCTCAAATCCTTACGCTTGCCCATTTTTCCTGCTTCTAACACATCAACTTTGAGGACAAAATGTTCACTTGCTGCCTAATATATCCCACCCACTAACAGGAGCCGTGATGAAGAGATCATCAGTGTTATTCACTTCACCTGTCAGTGCTCATAATGTTATGTACATGATTTTTATGTAAAATACCAGAGCTTGAAAAACACAAACACAGTATCATCGCAATCGTATGTTTATTGTCTTCGTATTTCATCAGTGAAAACGTGTCTGTCTGCATGTTATTCAGCTGTAGCGATATCTGATGTCCAGGTTTTCCAGGAATGTCATAAGTATAATACGTCTATGAATCTCACTTGTGGACTTTCTGCGCGAGGGCGCCCTCTGGCTTCCAGTATGAATGAAACAGAAATTATATGAGAGTATTTAGCGCTCCATATTGCTAACATCACCTCATTTTGGGTAAAAATAGAAAAATAATACTAAAGTACTTTGTAACGTAGTAACTTTTTATTTGTACTCTGCTTATTTACTCTTTCAGTACTTCTACTTGTACTCAAGTAAATTAATTCTTAAGTAGCAAATACTTTTACTTAAGTCCAATTTGTTAGTACTCTTTCCACCACTGGTGGTCGTGTAAATGAACGACCAAAACACATGAAAGTTTTTTGTTTTTAGTTGAAAACTGTCATGTAAACAAAAAAGTGTCGCGTTGGAATTCGCACCCGCCCTCTTTGATTTGATCTCAATCATTTTAACATTGACAAGTGCCGTTAGACTACTAAGGCAAACCTGCCTAAAAATGTAACTTTTAAAATGTTTTGTCATCCTAACAACAAACAGAGCAGTGTGTAATGGAGTGCAGCAGAGCAGCTTCAATAATATCAAATAATGGGGGACCTCATAATCAAGGACATTCACAGAGTTGTCCCGTAGCCACTCCTTTGTTATCTTGGCTGTGTGCTCAGGGTCGTTGTCTTGTTGGAAGATGAACCTTCACCCCAGTCTAAGGTCCAGAGCGCTCTGGAGCAGGTTTTCATCAAGGATGTCTCTGTACATTGCTGCATTCATCTTTCCCTCGATCCTGACTAGTCTCCCAGTTCCTGCCACTGAAAAACATCCCCACAGCATGATGCTGCCACCACCATGCTTCACTGTAGGGATGGTGTTGGCCAGGTGATGAGCGGTGCCTGGTTTCCTCCAGACATGACGCTTGCCATTCAGGCCAAAGTGTTCAATCTCTGTTTCTCATGGTCTGAGAGTCCTTCAGGTGCCTTTTGGCAAACTCCAGGCTGTCATGTGCCACATGAAAAGTAATCTGTTTTTAGTTGAAAACTGTCATGTTAAACGATCCCTAAAGTGTGGCGTTGGAATTCGCACCCGCCCTCTTTGATTTGATCTCAATCATTTTGACATTGACAAGTGCCATTAGACTACTATGGCAAACCTGCCTAAGAATGTAACTTTTAAAATGCTTTGTCATCCTAACAATAAACAGATCAGTGCGTAATGGAGTGCAGCAGAGCAGCTTCAATAATATCAAATATTGGGGGGGACAATTTGGCCATTTCTAATTATTAGGGGGGACTTGTGTCCCTCTCAGTGTCTATTGTGGTTATGGCCCTGCTTCAGATTAACATGTCAAATAACATCAGACGATTCAAAGCTTTGAGAGCTGCTTCAATGTTCAATGGTAATACAGTTGTTAGAGCGTGTGTTACTTCTGGAACATAAAACTTTTTTTTTTTTTTTTTTAAATTTCATGACAGAATGTTTAATCATTGATAATGATTAAACTTTAAATTAAGTTAATGACAAACACAAGGCTCAATGTCGAGCCCTGCGGTCAGAATACTTAAAGGGATAGTTCACCCAAAAATGGAAAACAGAGAATTTGGTAAAAATAAATGCGAATTTGAGACAAAGTGTAACGTATTTCATAGGGCCCTAAAAATTTATTTTTTGTTAAACTTTTAAGAAATTGCTGTTAAATTATATGTTTCATGATTTCAATTAATTAGACGTGCTTTTTGACTACTAAAGTTTAACTTAACCATTAAAAATAAAACAAAAAATAAAATGGATTTCATAGGATTTTCAAATGGATTTCTAAATTCAATTGCATGCACTGGAAAAAAATAATATCTTCCTCAGGATTTCTGTTTTCCAGCACAAATATCTAAACATCAAGATGCAAGATGAAGAAATTAAGTCTTGTTTTCTGAGACATTGAACAAGATTAAGTGAGTTTACACTTAAAACAAGAACAAATTTCTGTCATAATAATTTCAAATTAAGCTGATTTTTATGAACCCATTGGCAGATATTTGTTCTTGTTTTAATCATAAAATCACTTTCACAAGATCACAAGATTTCTTATGTTCAGTCATTTTGCTTACATATTGAAACATCAGAAAGTTTGATAGGCAAAATACATCAAAGCTGAACTTTATGCAATATTAATGTGATCCAGCGGTGTTGGGGACGTCTCGGTGTTCCTCACAGGTCCTTCAGCGTGTCCGGACCCTCAGGATCGTCCAGCCATTCCGGAGGCCAGCTGGCTTTAACACTGGGACGATCCTTCAGCATGTCGTAATACTCCATCAGTCGGGGACATCTCTCTTTAGGACAGCTGCCAACCAGTCAAACAGATCAAACATTAAACCAGCCTCTGATCTGTACTTTAACCCTACTATCAATGATTAAACATTCTGTCATGAAATTACAAAAAAACAAGTGTTATGTTCAGAGAGATTTCACTCAACCAAGTTGTCCAGCAAACGTCCACCAAGTTCTTGCCAGCGAAGTGTGACCCTTTCCCCATCTGATGACCAAATGAGAGTTTATTAGTCAAACAGAAGACAGTACATTAATTATAGTCTGAAACTACAAAGGTTAGTCTTTAGTTCTACCATTTAAGGCCTTAAAATGTCTTAAATTGGAGCAGAATTAAATTCAACATCATGGCGTTAAATTAAGGCCCTATGATTTCTGTGATGCAGAAAACATGTACAGAATCGAAGAATCCATTCATAAAAATGGATTTACTGTATAATGCGGAATGTCGCGTAATTTGTCAACTTTTGGATGAATAAATCAAAAGTATGTCAGGGCTCGACATTAGTGGATTTTTTGAAGGGGCAAGTGAAAGAGAATTTTAGAAGCCTGATTAAAACATCAATAACAAAAAAATAACTACGGAATCACCAAAATGAAATGGAAACAAAGAAACTCAGTAAAAAATCAAAATGTGGAGTTTTATATTTTTAACATACAGTTAAGCAACATCACACGACCAAGAGTGCTGTTTTCCTGAATACCATCACGATTGAAAATGTGACTGATTTGATACGACAGTTCAATAAACAAGTAGTCAATATTAAGTCACTTACATTTTAGTTTGTTTTATTCCAGCAGCGAAAATGGTTCCAAAGACCACAGCACCACAGCGCATCTCACAGAAACACTCTTTCATTACTGAATGATTCAGTGTTTTGAATGAATCGGTTGAGTCAAAGATTCAATGACTCATTCATAAACAACTGCCTCATTCTTGAACGAATCAGCCGTTTGAACGAATCGTTTGAATAAATGACTCACTCATTAAAACGGTCACCTGCCGCCACCTACTGGCGGTTCAGTTTCATGTTTATCATTTTTCCCCCCCCAACATTTCTTTGTATTTTCAAAAAATATATACGTTATAGATATATAATACTTAAAATTATTAAATGTAAAACTTTTAGAACTCAAACAACATGATTAATAATCCACCAGTAGTGATGTTGAATAGGATGAGATGTGGACTGTGGCACGTGACTACAGCAGGTCACGTGTGTTTTTCCAAGTATAAACCAAATGTTAACCATAAGAAAACATATTCCATGGTGTGCCATAGCCAAGATACATATGATCCTCAGTTGTGTACTGTTATCTGGGCCACGAACTTCAATGCAAATAATGACCCCCCCCCCAAAATCCCCCTAATATAAAAGCCATGTCAAAACATGGTGAAAATTTGGCCCACATGCATTTAGCCATGCCATATCTCTGCCAGATGTACCAGCTATCTGCCACATTTGGCCCAAAAGCTCTTGCTATCTGAGTATATTTCCTAGCATAGGATTTTAAATGTTTAATTTATCTTGATTTTATAGCATGTTTTTTTAACTGGATTGTAAAATATTTAAGTATATACAGTATACTGTGTGCATATACACACCAATCAGGCATAACATTATGACAGGTGAAGCGAATAACACTGATGATCTCTTCATCACGGCTCCTGTTAGTGGGTGGGATATATTAGGCAGCAAGTGAACATTTTGTCCTCAAAGTTGATGTGTTAAAAGCAGGAAAAATGGGCAAGCGTAAGGATTTGAGCGAGTTTGACAAGGGCCAAATTGTGATGGCTAGACGACTGGGTCAGAGCATCTCCAAAACTGCAGCTCTTGTGGGTGTTCCCGGTCTGCAGTGGTCAGTATCTATCAAAAGTGATCCAAGGAAGGAACAGTGGTGAACCGGAGACAGGGTCATGGGCGGCCAAGGCTCATTGATGCACGTGGGGAGCGAAGGCTGGCCCGTGTGGTCCGATCAAACAGACGAGCTACTGAAGCTCAAATTGCTCAAGAAGTTAATGCTGGTTCTGATAGAAAGGTGTCAGAATACACAGTGCATCGCAGTTTGTTGTGTATGGGGCGGCATAGCCGCAGACCAGTCAGGGTGCCCATGCTGACCCCTGTCCACCGCCGAAAGCACCAACAGTGGGCACGTGAGCATCAGAACTGGACCATGGAGCAATGCAAGAAGGTGGCCTGGTCTGATGAATCACGTTTTCTTTTACATCACGTGGATGGCCGGGTGTGTGTGCGTGGCTTACCTGGGGAACACATGGCACCAGGATGCACTATGGGAAGAAGGCAAGCCGGCGGAGGCAGTGTGATGCTTTGGGCAATGTTCTGCTGGGAAACCTTGGGTCCTGGCATCCATGTGAATGTTACTTTGACACGTACCACCTACCTAAGCATTGTTGCAGACCATGTACACCCTTTCATTGAAACGGTATTCCCTGGTGGCTGTGGCTCTTTCAGCAGGATAATGCCCTGCCACAAAGCACAAATGGCTCAGGAATGGTTTGAGGAGCACAACAACGAGTTTGAGGTGTTGACTTGGCCTCCAAATTCCCCAGATCTCAATCCAATCGAGCATCTGTGGGATGTGCTGAACAAACAAGTCCGATCCATGGAGGCCCCACCTCGCAACTTACAGGACTTAAAGGATCTGCTGCTAACATCTTGGTGCCAGATACCACAGCACACCTTCAGGGGTCTAGTGGAGTCCATGCCTCGACGGGTCAGGGCTAAGCAGGGCAGCAAAAGGGGGACCAACACAATATTAGGTGGCTGATTGGTGTATGTCTCAGTTTCACCTCCGCTTTAAACTCTTTTCTTTCTCTTCATCGATGCCGCTTCATCTGAACACAGAATCAAAACCTCAATAAAAAAACACTCATTTTTGTCTATTAAAAAAAAAAAATTAATGCAATGACTTGAACGCCTATAAACGTATTTGACTTCCAAATTATGTTTTCATCATAATTTCTTAAAAAAAATAAAAAAAAGTCGCACAAGCCAAAAGTTTTACACTTATTTTTTGTTGATAAAATATATTTGAATATGTTCAGCGAAATGGAATGTTTTTTTTATGTTTTACGCAGACAACGACTCGTTCATCATGATTTCTTCATAATTGAAAGCTGGAACCAGCAAAAAAAGGTTTAATTTTAAAGCAAAAGTTTGGCATTTGTCATTTAATTCAAAGTTGCACACATGCATAAACCAATAAAACACTGAATATGTGAAATGCAATCGTTTAATTTGATTTGAAATGAATCTGCTAAAATGTAAACAATTGAGATCCCATTTCAAACTACTTATATTTTGTGCTAATAATTTAAAACTGAACCATATTTTTATATCTTGTAATGATGGCAAATATTTTCCTCATCTTGTTTGAACAGGACAAAACTTTATTAAATCACAAACATGTTAATCTGCAGTTAAAGACAATAACAATGAGTTAGAAATGTTTCAAAATAGAAATTAAGTGGTCTGACAGAAGAGATGCTGAAAACGTCAAGAGTTGTGATTTAACAGTCGCAGATGTGAATTGATCAGTAAGAGGGACTTCTGAAACATTTCTTGCATTAAGGAAAGTTTCTTCTGGTGTTGGGGACGTCTCGGTGTTCCTCACAGGTCCTTCAGCGTGTCCGGACCCTCAGGATCGTCCAGCCATTCCGGAGGCCAGCTGGCTTTAACACTGGGACGATCCTTCAGCATGTCGTAATACTCCATCAGTCGGGGACATCTCTCTTTAGGACAGCTGCCAACCAGTCAAACAGATCAAACATTAAACCAGCCTCTGATCTGTACTTTAACCCTACTATCAATGATTAAACATTCTGTCATGAAATTACAAAAAAACAAGTGTTATGTTCAGAGAGATTTCACTCACCCAAGTTGTCCAGCAAACGTCCACCAAGTTCTTGCCAGCGAAGTGTGACCCTTTCCCCATCTGATGACCAAATGAGAGTTTATTAGTCAAACAGAAGACAGTACATTAATTATAGTCTGAAACTACAAAGGTTAGTCTTTAGTTCTACCATTTAAGGCCTTAAAATGTCTTAAATTGGAGCAGAATTAAATTCAACATCATGGCGTTAAATTAAGGCCCTATGATTTCTGTGATGCAGAAAACATGTACAGAATCGAAGAATCCATTCATAAAAATGGATTTACTGTATAATGCGGAATGTTGTGTAATTTGTCAACTTTTGGATGAATAAATCAAAAGTATGTCAGGGCTCGACATTAGTGGATTTTTTGAAGGGGCAAGTGAAAGAGAATTTTAGAAGCCTGATTAAAACATCAATAACAAAAAAATAACTACGGAATCACCAAAATGAAATGGAAACAAAGAAACTCAGTAACATACTGCGGTAAAAAATCAAAATGTGGAGTTTTATATTTTTAACATACAGTTAAGCAACATCCCACGACCAAGAGTGCTGTTTTTCTGAATACCATCACGATTGAAAATGTGACTGATTTGATACGACTGTTCAATAAACAAGTAGTCAATATTAAGTCACTTACATTTTAGTTTGTTTTATTCCAGCAGCGAAAATGGTTCCAAAGACCACAGCACCACAGCGCATCTCACAGAAACACTCTTTCATTACTGAATGATTCAGTGTTTTGAATGAATCGGTTGAGTCAAAGATTCAATGACTCATTCATAAACAACTGCCTCATTCTTGAACGAATCAGCCGTTTGAACGAATCGTTTGAATAAATGACTCACTCATTAAAACGGTCACCTGCCGCCACCTACTGGCGGTTCAGTTTCATGTTTATCATTTCCCCCCCCCCAACATTTCTTTGTATTTTCAAAAAAATATAAAGAATATCATAACATTATTTAATGCAGTTGTAATTTTTCAGTGTAAATGATTTAATTTAATTGATAACAGCCCTATAGTGTTTTATTATTCTAATTAAATTTATTGATCAATTTAAGAATTTAAAAGGCTCTCTCTAGATGGGCTGTGACAGTGAAACTAACGTGCGTCCCAATTCGCATACTATCCATCCTAAATATTATTCGAAAATAGAATTAGTACGTCCCAAATGGTAGTATGTTGAAATGAGTATTCCAAAGATACCCGGATGATCTACTATTTCCGGTTAGAATTGGAAGTGCAGATCGACGCACACTGGCTGGATCCCAAATGGCACCCTAAACCCTCACGGTCTTCCTCTGAGTCCGCACTTTCGTGACGTAATGCCGCTTTGACTGCGGGCTCAGATGAAGTGCGCATCAAGGGCGAATAATGGCCGCTAAGGGGGCGCTCGCGAGCACCTTCTGAAACATAAAAGGATGAATGGGACACCCTACGGTCTCGTGGACTTAATGGACACGCGCACGCGGCAGCCATTGTAAGTCTACAAGACCAAAAGTGCATATGAAGTGTGCCATTTGGGATTCAGCCACTCTAACGGCTAATATTGCCCACAACCCATTGCGAGTTGGATGAGGATTCGACTAGAACTACAAACGCGGATAAAAAGTGTTAAAAAACTACAAACATGACGGATGTGCGAGATTAGTTCACTTCAAAATGAAAATTTCCTGATATTTTACTCACCCCCGCCTACGTCAAGCGTGACCTTTCTGACATGATTACGTAATCCGTGGCGTGTCGCAGAGCAGCGCAAGATGAGTAATTTAGGTTAAATAGTATATAAATGTTTCTTTTGTTTTAAAATGGCCGATGGTTTGTCTAGATAAGACCCTATTCCTCGTGTGGGATCGTGCAGAGCCTCTGAAGCCCTTCCTCTGAAACTGCATTGATTTGGACCTTCAACCGTTGGTTGCCATTGAAGTCCATTATGTGGAGAAAAATCCTGGAATGTTTTCCTCAAAAAACTTAATTTCTTTCGACTGAAGAAAGAAAGACATGAACATCTTGGATGAGACGGGGGTGAGTAAATTATCAGGAAATTTTCATTTTGAAGTGAACTAATCCTTTAAGTAGAGAGGTTTAGATAAAGGGGCTTGATTGATCAATTATCAGTATTTAACCTGACTAAAAGATATTTATTCAATGTTATCCACATTATATTTCATCTGCAGCAGCATTGTGAACTTTCGTAATGATACGTTTGGCCTTTAACTTTTAAATGCATCATTATATTTAAACTGCAAACACATGAGGAGAGTCTCTGCATTAAAGACCCACGACGGGCAGATCAACGAGCGTCTACATTTCTCTCCGATACGGTAGAGTTAAATTAAATTGAATATGGAGGATTTGAACTGTGACGATGATTGACAGGGCAGTTTAAACGGTGACAGGATGCACGTAACTGCGACAGAGCTGTCCGTTAAAAAATGACGTAGTAGTATGTACCAAAGCTTGCATACTCGCTACACACTCAAAAGTATGTATACTTTTAGGTCGTAGTATAAGTAGGCGAATTGGGACGCAGAATTAAATACGCGCTGCCGACGTCACACATGACGCATTTCCGTTTGGCGAAAGCGCGAATGTTGTTTTTATTCTTATGAAGCCTCGTCGTTCCTGAAATTCATCCGCTTCACGACGGACTCAGTGTAATTTAAGTCGTTGTGATTCGACCTTATGTTACTCGTGAATAAAGTGTTAATGTTAGTCACCGTTGATGTGAACGGTCGCGAGCAGAATGACTCTCTGACTGGATCATTGAAGCTTCATACTTACCTGGCAGAGGTGACACCATGATCATGAAGGTGGTTCGCCTAAAATGAGGATCAGTCATTGCACATGGACTGGTTTGACCTTTACGAATTCTCCAAATGTGTGAATCTGGACTGCATAATTTGTGTTAGTGGGGGCTGCGTTCGCGCTTTCCCTTCATGAACTTGTAAATGGAAGATTCAATATTAACATTTTAAACACACATTCTAGAAATCCAAACGTTTGGATCAAATGTAGCACATAGTTGGCACGTTATAGATATATAATATTTAAAATTAATAAACAAAACTTTTAGAACTCAAACAACATGATTAATAATCCACCAATAGTGATGTTGAATAGGATGAGATGTGGACTGTGGCACGTGACTACAGCAGGTCACGTGTGTTTTTCCAAGTATAAACCAAATGTTAACCATAAGAAAACATATTCCATGGTGTGCCATAGCCAAGATACATATGATCCTCAGTTGTGTACTGTTATCTGGGCCACGAACTTCAATGCAAATAATGATCCCCCCAAAAATCCCCCTAATATAAAAGCCATGTCAAAACATGGTGAAAATTTGGCCCACATGCATTTAGCCATGCCATATCTCTGCCAGATGTACCAGCTATCTGCCACATTTGGCCCAAAAGTTCTTGCTATCTGAGTATATTTCCTAGCATAGGATTTTAAATGTTTAATTTATCTTGATTTTATAGCATGTTTTTTTAACTGGATTGTAAAATATTTAAGTATATACACTATACTGTGTGTGTGTGTGTGTGTGTGTGTGTGTGTATATATATATACACACACCAATCAGGCATAACATTATGACAGGTGAAGTGAATAACACTGATGATCTCTTCATCACGGCTCCTGTTAGTGGGTGGGATATATTAGGTGGCAAGTGAACATTTTGTCCTCAAAGTTGATGTGTTAGAAGTAGGAAAAATGGGCAAGTGTAAGGATTTGAGCGAGTTTGACAAGGGCCAAATTGTGATGGCTAGACGACTGGGTCAGAGCATCTCCAAAACTGCAGCTCTTGTGGGTGTTCCCGGTCTGCAGTGGTCAGTATCTATCAAAAGTGCTCCAAGGAAGGAACAGTGGTGAACCGGCGACAGGGTCATGGGCGGCCAAGGCTCATTGATGCACGTGGGGAGCGAAGGCTGGCCCGTGTGGTCCGATCAAACAGACGAGCTACTGGAGCTCAAATTGCTCAAGAAGTTAATGCTGGTTCTGATAGAAAGGTGTCAGAAAACACAGTGCATCTCAGTTTGTTGCGTATGGGGCGGCATAGCCGCAGACCAGTCAGGGTGCCCATGCTGACCCCTGTTGAATATGTTCAGCGAAATGGAATGTTTTTTTTATGTTTTCCGCAGACAACGACTCGTTCATCATGATTTCTTCATACTTGAAAGCTGGAACCAGCAAAAAAAGGTTTAATTTTAAAGCAAAAGTTTGGCATTTGTCATTTAATTCAAAGTTGCACACATGCATAAACCAATAAAACACTGAATATGTGAAATGCAATCGTTTAATTTGATTTGAAATGAATCTGCTAAAATGTAAACAACTGAGATCCCATTTCAAACTAATATTTTGTGCTAATAATTTAAAACTGAACCATATTTTCATATCTTGTAATGATGGCAAATATTTTCCTCATCTTGTTTGAACAGGACAAAACTTTATTAATCACAAACATGTTAATCTGCAGTTAAAGACAATAACAATGAGTTAGAAATTGTTCAAAATAGCATTCAGAAATTAAGTGGTCTGACAGAAGAGATGCTGAAAACGTCAGACAAATGAAAAGTGCAGCAATGCAAACAAGACAAGAGTTGTGATTTAACAGTCGTAGATGTGTATTGATCAGTAAGAGAGACTTCTGAAACATTTCTTGCATTAAGGAAAGTTTCTTCTGGTGTTGGGGACGTCTCGGTGTTCCTCACAGGTCCTTCAGCGTGTCCGGACCCACAGGATTGTCCAGCCATTCCGGAGGCCAGCTGGCTTTAACACTGGGACGATCCTTCAGCATGTCGTAATACTCCATCAGTCGGGGACATCTCTCTTTAGGACAGCTGCCAACCAGTCAAACAGATCAAACATTAAACCAGCCTCTGATCTGAAGGATCTGGAGAAGGATTGGTAATGAATTCACTCACTGAAGTCGTGGGAAATATGCGATTACGGGGAAACAAACCACGTCCGCCATGGTGAAGTTCTTGCCGGCGAGGTACGACCCTTTACCCATCTGACGAACAAAAGAGACGGAGTTTATTGGGAAGACAAATAAGGGTTCAAGTTCAATGGCCAAAGGTTCATGATGCAAATAGTTATGGCATATCCTCTGCTTTGGGCCAGTCGTGGTCTAGTGGTTAGAGAGTCAGACCCAAAAGTTGCGGGTTCGATTCTCAATATAATAGACTGAGGTGCCCTTGAGTAGTGGTCGACCGATATATCGGCATTTTTTAAAATATCAGCCGATAAGTTTTTCTGATTGGCCGATGTGTTAGAAGCAGGACTTTTATTTTGACGGGTGGCGCTGAAAACGCCTGATCACACAGCGCTCACATTCTTCTCCGTCTTCATTAGTTTACGGCCTCTGTTTAACAGTCATATCTAATACGTTATTATATAGACCTGCTAAACAAAGAAAGTAAACGGTTTGCGAAAAAGTATAGCGTTTGCTTTTACATTATTAGCAACGGAAAGGCAAACAATAGGCTATAATACTTTCTCATTTACCGTCAACATTCAGCTAATACGCATCTATATCGTTAAAACAAATCTCTGAATATTCAATAAATATCCATTTAATTTCACAATGCTTTCAGATGTAATGGAATCCAGCCGTGAGATCTTCAGCATGAATGTGTGTGTGTGTGTGTGTGACGGTCGCTCCTTGTGAAGTGAATGCGGACAGGAGAGTTCAGCTTCAAACTTTAAACCCTTGATTTTAAAATATGCTGCGCTATATTCAGTCATATTAATGTCATTTACACAGTGCTGTATGTAAAATGAGTGCTACCTTATCTGTATTTGAAACAAATATGATTACCAGTGCGCACAAACTCACCAGATTACTGAGTGTTAGCCTACAGTCTTTACTTCCTTTTTATTCATACATTTTTAAACAATTACTTTATTTGTGAAAAATACTGTAATATCAAGAAGTTGCCACCTAAAGTATAAGCATGTTTATTTTAAAGATTTATTTAATTTATTAAATATTAATTAAAATAAATATAAATTATGTATATTATATATCGGCTATTGGTCACCCTGCTCTCCAAGATATCGGCATCGGCCATCAAAAAAACATTATCGGTCAACCACTACCCTTGAGCAAGCGTGTCCGCGGTTTGCAGTGTGTGTGTGTGTGTGTGTACTAACTTGGATGGGTTAAATGCAGAGTACAAATTCCGAGTACTTGGCCTTCACATTTCACTTAAAAAGCAAGAATTTAACAAACATGGCAGTCATAATCCATTTTGCTTTTGTAATTGACCGATAGTCATTGTTTTCGTCTGCTGTTGAAATTTATGGCATTTACATAAGGGAATATGAAGAGATCATCTATGGAATAACATGCACTGTTCATAATGAGACCAGGAATCTGTATTTATAAATAGATAATTTATATTACTAATAAATGGATTAGCAAAAGTTTGTTTTATATTTAAGCTCTTGGTTGACTGTCACTGTTAACTGTTTTTTCTTTTCTTTCAGATAAAGTAATACCACAGATGTTGCCTTGGTTATATTATTTACAGTAATGTAATTGTTTAATTGAGAATGAAGTAAGCACAACAGCACCGACGCCCGTCATGGGAAATCCCCTTAAACGTTGAAAGGATACTACGACAAAGATTTCATCAAACCCTAACACTTTCTTTAAAGTTCGACGTCATCGAGTTGGGATCGGTTTGTGAGATCGTGAGACGACCAATCGAGTCACAGAAGAGCATCCCCATTAAAACCCTCATGTTGTGTTCGGGTCATTTTGACCCGGAGAGGATTTTCCCGTACCTGAAAATGCTAGTTAATATTATTGCATTGGACTAAAATTTACCGACTTTGTTCACCTACACTCAAAAAAATGAACTTTCACTGATGTTAGTTTGACTCAAACCATCCTTGTTCACATTACTTAAAAACTCATGTAACTAACGTAACTTAACTTAGTTGTTTCTACACTCAAAAAAAAGGAAATGTTGGATTTACTTAAAAAAGCATTGTCAAGTGGGTTCCACGCAACTATATTGAGTAATTTGTACAAATAACAATTTAGTTGTAGGAACAAAAGAAATTCAACACAGGCGCCACTCTTCTGCATGATGGTACCCACAAAATTACAGAAACTCCTCTAAATGTCCAACATATCTGAACATTAAACACTAACATTACATTTTTCCCTTTACTAAAAAACACATACAATAACACTAAATCCCTAAATTTACTCTCCTAAAGCAGTCCCTTGCAAAGAGTGTCTGTAATGGTTTTGAATTTTATGGTTACCATCATGCAGAAGAGTGGCGCCTGTGTTTAGGCTGTCAACACTCATATATGCATGTTTTTTTTCCATATATACATGTTATTAAGATGGAATTCCTGCTCTCAATTAAATTGAGTTTGTTCAGAGTTATATTTTTTTTTTTGAGTGCATTTTGTAGAGCAAATAAGTTAATTTAATAAGGTAAATGAAGTCAATAAATATCTTCACCTTATGTAATAAACTTTTACAAAGTTAACGTAACATTAAGTAAACTGCACATATATGTAACAGTGATAAATTCAAATGAGTTATATTTACTCAAAAAAAAATTGTCAACTTTACTTGAATTTCTTTTGTTCATACAACTAAATTATTATTTGTACAAATTACTCAATATAGTTGCGTGGAACCCACTTGACAATGCTTTTTTAAGTAAATCCAACTATTCATTTTTTTGAGTAGAGTCTAACAACTTCCCAAATTATTTTGATACTTTTTGTAATTTTTTGTGGGTTTTTTCCCCACATTATAACACTTGTGGTGTTCCCAGTCAAAAATGACTGGCCTGCAAAAAATTATTTTAATCTCTCATTATGCTACATAAATCACCAAATATTGGATTCAATCTTTTTGTCAGCTTGTTTTTTTTTCAGTTAGGACAGGTTTTATATTTATTTTTGGAACTGATCGATCGTAGGCCTGATTTATCTGAGCGTATTGTGATAATTGTGTCAATTTTACATACAATATGAAAAAAATTGCATTGTTGATCACACTAGTGTGATTTAATGTTTAACCAGGAAATTTGTTTTGAAATGCTTTTATTTTGTACAAAATGGCACAAAGTCACACTTGTGGTGTTCACGGTCAAAAATGAATCTTTTTCACAGAGATTAACTTTATCCTCAAATCAGTGAGGCCTACGATCAATCAGTTTCAAAAATAAATACTAAACCTGTCTTAACTGAAAGAAAACAAGCTGACAGAAATATTGAATCCAATATTTAGTGATAAAATAGCGTAACGTGATTTATAAGCTATTTTTTTGTTGGCCGGTCATTTTTGACTGTGAACACCACAAGTGTGTTGTACAAAATAAAAGTATTTCAAAACAAATTTCCTGGTTAAACATTAAAGCACACTAGTGTGATAAACAGTGCCATTTTTTTCATATTTTATGTAAAATTGGCAAAATTATCCAAATAGCGCTTTTTTCACTCACAAACTGAGATACATAAGCTCAGATAAATAAGGCCTACGATAAGGCAAAACAAGCTGACAAAAAATATTGAATCCAATATTTGGGGATAAAATAGCGTAATGGGAGATTTATAAGCAATTTTTTGTCGGCCGGTCATTTTTGACCGGGAACACCACAAGTGTAATAAGGTTTTCAACAAAGCACAAGGGTTCTCCAACCTTCTCCAAGTATCCGTCCCACAGTTTCAGCTCGGTAACTAAATTCTCTTTATTCCTCTTCAGGGCCGATTCGAGTCGCTCTCCTTCAGGCACGTACCACTCATAGAAGGCCACGTCATCTGCACACACAAGAATTCAACACAAAATAACTGGCTGATCATCGTCCACTCTGTGTAAAAATAAAACTGCTTTTTCTAGACCGCTGATATGACTGGGGTCTCCATGTCATGTACAAACGTACGGTTGATTTCTATAGGGGTAAAACTGTTTAATGAGGAACTAGGACTTGCATAGAATAGTCGGGTAGTCAGGTAGTCGACAACTTAAAACACTAGTAGGCGGTGTTGGAAGCCATCGAGTGCAAGAACCACAACGACGCGCTTGTTTTCCTAATGCAAACCAACGAGCCATGACCAAAGGAGGACAACAACCGCGAACAAACTACATGAATTTTGAATATTTTGAACCGGATGAGTGAAGCGAGACATAACTGTTGCAAACATCAGGCTGTCAATTAATAAACACTTGTTGTTGTGAACTATTATTTTTTTGTCTTTTTTTTACGGTAACAAACCACAAGTGGTGGAGTATTGTTTGGACAAGTAACCGACTAGGAGAAATCAGTCGTCGTGCAGCTTTAAATGTATGTTCATGATTTAACCCCTAGGGCTCTGAGACCGTTTTGGGGCCCTTTAGAAGTTTTGACATGCTCTGACATTTGTGCTTTTTTTCAGTTGCTTATAAACATATTAATGGCAAAAGTGTCATTACACTGTATTCAGCACAAACATACCATAATATGTGAGCAACATGTATGTACACGCTTGTATTTTTGAGAGAATTACGTTTATGTGTGGTTATTGAAAAAACTAAAAATTTAAGTAACTGAAATAAGGCCATAAAACACATAGTAAATATGTGTCCACAAGACTTTTGACTAATGGATGTTGTTGCCTAGAGTTTTTGCTTAAAAATGATGTAAAAATCATCATGCCTTTTCACACAATTTAAAGCAATAGAGTGAATGACACTTTTTGTTTACAAAGCCCATGTGCAAAGAGGCGTGAACGATCATGAATAATGCTGTGATTCACACCTGAGAGAACAAAAGAACCGCATAATGAGCCACACAATGAATGAGCCTTTGATTCGGGTGTGTGAGAGGGAACTATACAAAAGAATATGAGGACAAAATATTTTTTTTTAATAGTTTATTTAGAATATAGTTAACAATATAAAGTGAGAGCCAAGGGCACATTTTGAGTACACAGTTATACCTGGAAATAAATCCTGTTCAAAGATACATCACATACCTAGCATTTCCAAGGTGTTTGGTGTTTCTATGCAGGAGAAGAAAAAAAACTGTCCTGCTTCCAGTCACCTTCATGCAGAATGTCCTATATGGGCCAGTATCAGGTCACTGTGATTCTCAAATCTGTGAGATAAAAGAAAAACATCTGTGAGGATACTGATAACAGGATCATAGCAACTATTGTATTAACCTTAATATAATGTTTGAAAACATGATGTTTGTGATCTCACGCATGCATGTATTATTGCACAGCATGTGAACAAAATTTTGTATAGGCCTATTATAATTTAAATTATATACAGTACCGGTCAAAAGATTGGACACATTAGTATTTTTTATGTGTTTGAAAGAAGTCTCATTCTCATAAAGCCTGCATTTATTTGATCAAAAATACAGAAAAAAAACAGTAATATTGTGAAATATTATTACAATTTAAAATAATGGTTTTCTATTTTAATATACTTTAAAATATAATTTATTTAAACTGAATTTTCATCACAGAAATAAATGATATTTTACAGTATATTAAAATAGAAAACCATTATTTTAAAATGAATTTTTCTGTATTTTTGATCAAACAAATGTATGCTTGATGAGCATAAGAGATTTCTTTCAAAAACATTAATTCAAATAGTAATGTCTCCAAACTTTTGATTGGTACTGTATTTATAGCATTTGAGAATCTGTGACATTAGTCTATTTTACAGTAAAAACTTCATAATCTGTTCAAAACAGGCCAAAGAAATCTTCTAAACAGTTTTACATCTATGACATTTTATGTAGCATATTTGTTATATTATACAGCCTATAAATGTTAATCTGCAGTTTAATACGTTGCTAAAACATTTTATTTCAGTATTTATTACATAT
Organism: Coreius guichenoti; assembly: GCA_039654105.1. Lineage (NCBI taxonomy): Eukaryota > Metazoa > Chordata > Actinopteri > Cypriniformes > Gobionidae > Coreius > Coreius guichenoti. The sequence continues at coordinate 1,371,923 of CM077184.1, forward strand.
TTCAGTCGATTTCACTCAGTATAACAATATAGTTTGGGAAAAGCCAATATGGCATGTTTACTACTGTAAGAATGTGTAGTAAACAAAACCACGTCAGCTCCATTCATTCACACAGAGACATGCAGGATTCATATAAAAACTGTCTATATTGCGATTAGAAAAAAGAACAGAATAAACGTACCCGTCACAATCCTCGGCTGGGTCCGTTGCTCCTCGAAATGAAATAGCTTTTCTTCTGAGGTAAATTATTCCAGGATTATTCCTCACCGCGTCTCAAAACGATGTAAAGTACATGAATCTCACTAAACTTGATGTTTTCTCGAGTTGATGCGGGCGGGGACACTCGCATGGATTGCGTCAGAATTTGCTTTTGAATAGAATCCGTGTGTGTGGCCGCATTAGCAGATAATGAGTTGCTCGCGAACGACTGACATCTCTCTTTTCAAACAGAATATTTGTTTTCGATTTGAATTTACATTATTTAAAACCCGAAATTTAAATGTTTCTTTAGACATATGTCTCATGTTTGTCGAGTTTTCGCTAAGTTACAGTTCATTTTCTGACAAGTATCAGAATGGACTTCATTGAGAGAGAGAGGCGACAGATCGCGCATCATGTTTGCTTTCTTTATTTTGCAAAAAGCACATTTTGTTTTTATTGGGAGTATACACCAGAGATGTTCACAAGTCTTTCATCTCGAGTCCGAGTTAAGTCTGAAGTCTTTTGTCACGAGTGAGTCGAGTCTCGATTAATTTCATGTCTTACAAAATTTTTTTTTTTTTAGAAATTATACAAAATATATGACCTTTCTATCATCTGTTTTGTTTGTAATAAAGGTCCTCAGATGTAAGGGATACATCCAGCCTGTTACATTATAATCCATTATAATGTAAAATACAAAACAATTGGCAACAAGACGAGTAGTCATTTCATTACAGTCGCTGAGTGGACACAAGATGGCGCCGGTCACGTTTGTTATACAGCGTTGTTATGACGACCGACATTATCAGAAAATATCAAACCTCCGAATGTTTCCAGTTGTTTCAAGTCAATAGAAAACTGTACGCATGCTGATTGCGATACGTTAAAATATGCGCTTTAAGTAATAAATGGATTAACATATTTCTCTCTTGCTCTCTCTCTCGTAGACACACATTAACAGAGAGAAAAGCTGCATATACTACGAAAAGATTGATAAAAGTAAAACGTAGTGCTAGGTTTAAAGGTTAGATTTTATTCATGTTTTAACAGGCTGGCAATCCAAAAGAGCCACCAGCTACACCACAGTAAAACAGCGAGCTGTGTGTGTTAATGTCACTAACCTTTGTGGATGCGATGTCTAATAAAATGTCGTTCCTTTAATTGTTTTCCACACATTCTTTGCATCTAACCGATCTGACATGGTAATACATCCAAATGTGGGAACATATGGCACGATGGATCCTGTCATGTTTCATGGGACTCTTATGACATTTCGGAGTTTACGCGCATTACACGGACATCCGTAATAACATTCTATAACAAGTGTCCGATCTACCACGTCATGTACATGTGAAGCAGATATTATAACATTCAAATAAAGCTATTTTTTTTTTCATTTACGATAGTTAAGGATTAAAGACTTGAGTTGTTTTTAAAATATTCACGTGTCGAGTCAAGTCTGAAGTCATTTCAGGTCGAGTCCCGAGTCAAGTCTGAAGTCTCATAAAATGCGACTCAAGTCCGAGTCACTAACTCGAGTGCACATCTCTGGTATACATAAATAAAAGTAGACACTTAACAGTTTCGAATGATGTCGACTGAGAATTTGAGTCTCTTTCGCACTGATAAGTAAAAAGCGAGGTGGTCGCGCCAGTGCGACCGCCGACTCCTGGGGGTTAAACCACTTACACATTTTCTGCTGCAGGTTTTCGGTCTCAAACATCCGCTGGTAGACGAGTGCCTGTTCAGCTGGATCATCTGGGATCAGACGGGTTCCTTGAGACTTGAACGCACTCTAGAAACCAGAAACATTTATCAGACTGTGACGTGATGCTCATATAAACTCTTAATACATTTCTGTCATGACAACTCTCGGAGTGTTTGGCATGGTAATGAATATGACAATGTTGATATGTTTAGTCTTGGTGGAATAGATCTGCTACACTGCTGCTGTAACACAGTGATGGAAAAATATAAAATATATTTTAATGTTTTTGCGTTCTTTCACAAAACGGGTTCTGTGAGAAAATGTGCGTTCGCTCACAAAACCTTTGCGTTATTTTGCGAGCGAACACATGCAAAAGTTTCTCGGGGAAATGCAAAAGTTTTACGAATGCATGCAAAAACACTGAGACTGAGACACTGAGAGATTGAGACACTGACATTAAAAGTGCACCTTCTATTTCTGTTTTTAAATCTAGACTTCTGCACACATGCAAAATTTATCGGGAACGCAAAAGTTTTGCGAATACATGCAATATTGAAAAATATATATTTAATATTTTTGTTAACTGTCTGGTATGAAAGTCCATTTTCACCACAACAAAAAAAACATCGAATGACAACATACTAATTCATTATTAAGAGATGAAAAGTCAAAACTTTGACTTATAATAATGACATAACAATTTGAAATTGACATTTTTTTTTTTTTTTTCTGAGCATCTTATTTTCTTATTCACAAGAATTATAACACTTTTGGATTGCGTTTGTTAAAATTGGACACAGATTTATTTCTACGAACGCTTAACTCTCGCCACGCCCCTCTATGTATTAATGACACAGTTTTACCTCCAGATACAGACACGCGGCGAAAGACTCGTTCACGATGAGATCTCCGTGCTTGAAAGTTGGAAGCTGCATAAAATACATAAATAAAAGTGCAATAATTAAAACAAAAGTTTGGTAAATGTTTCGTCGTTTTATTAAAGTTGTAGCAAACACGTAATGTAATCATATAAATTCCCAAACAACAGACAGGCGTTTGTACCGCATCTGAACGCACCTGAGCTCTGGGATTGAGCGCCTTCACTTCTGCACACTGGTACTCTTTCTTATCAAACGACATGTGTTTGTGTTTGTATCCCTGCAGAAGCTTCTCCTCGAGTGTGATCATGACCCTCCAGCACGGCGGAGAGCCCGAGCCCCAGTAAAGCATCATATTCTGCGCCATGACTGTATGTCAGTAATAACTGTTAAAGTGAGGACACCAGATTTTTCTGCGTCAACTAAATACTTGGCGTTTCGAGTCTGACGACATCATTTTGGGCGTGGTTTGTTCGACATGTCAAGGAGCATGCGCAGTGGAAGCGCGTACACTGAGGCCATCTGTTAGCCGGAGATGGGATTTCAGCTCACAAAATAAAATGAGTAACAAGAAATGTGTATTTTAATCACGAATGAATAATAATTGTTAAGTTTTAATCTTCCATTCACAAATTTATGAGGGGAGAGCGCGAACGCAGTCCCCACTAACACAAATTATGCAGTCGAGATTCTCACATTTGGAGAATTCGTAAAGGTCAAACCAATCCATGTGCAATGACTGATCCTCACTTTAGGCGAACCACCTTCATGATCATGGTGTCACCTCTGCCAGGTAAGTATGAAGCTTCAATGATCCAGTCAGAGAGTCATTCTGCTCGCGACCGTTCACATCAACGGTGACTAACATTAACTCTTTATTCACGAGTAACATAAGGTCGAATCACAACGACTTAAATTACACTGAGTCCGTCGTGAAGCGGATGAATTTCAGGAACGACGAGGCTTCATAAGAATAAAAACAACATTCGCGCTTTAGCCAAACGGAAATGCGTCATGTGTGACGTGGGCAGCGCGTATTTCAGTTTTAGTTTCACTTTCACAGCCCATCTAGAGAGATATGTGACAACAATATGTTGAAAGGTACAGAGCCGAGTTTATTTGTAGACATAATCTACTGTGTTTTGATCATTGGAATGAAAACCTACAACATAATGATCGCTGAAACGATACTGAGGCGCGTCTGGTGTCACGTGACACAAACTAGCGATTTACGCGCGTTTCGCCCACATCAGAAATTTAAGGCAGTTTGCCATCGTAGATTAATGCTGCCCCAGTAAAGAGTTTTTGGTTTGTTTCCCCAACGTTATTATAACGTAAATCTAACGTTCCATAACGTTATTCTACCGTTCCTCTACCCTCAATTCATATTGTTACATATTCGTACATCAAATAAAACAGTAACTAAATAATCAGACTACAATCCATGTCTTTGTCGATCCAACCCGTAGGCTATGGACCGCATAACCAGTATTATAACAATCATATTTGCTTTTATTTATTGTTTAATTTATAAAAAATAATCCGAGTACATCAACCATGTGAAGATTAAATACGATTAAATTGTCCAGTAATGTGTAAGATTTTCACGGGGTACCCAGATTTTACATTTCTTCAGCACCAAATAACAATGACTAGGCCTATATGGTTTTTAAAATATGAATTTTATTCATAGACATTAAAAAATGAATAACACTACTTAATAACATGGATATCCTACTTTAACATCATGTTAGGCGTGTCAAATCTCTCCGAAATCTTATTTACTCTTATATATTAATTGCATTATTTAATAAAGAGATCGATAAACGAATATCAGTCAGTCAGTCAGCAAAAGGAAATGACCGTTAAATTTTAAATTACGCGAGCGCGCGGGTTTCTGTGGAAAACAGTCACAAGAGAGAGGATTTCTGTGCTTTTCTACTTAACCTGGCTTAATGTTTTATCTATAAAGTTGGAATTATCTGATCATTATAACGTGTTTTGACTTTCTACATTTGATTAAATGCTGTATTAAACTAATTTTAGAGCTTTGGTCATTACACAGAAACATCTGCAATGATGATAAGATGAATAGTTCAGAATGTTCAACAAAACAAACGATTAAATAAAACAAATGTAAGTAATCCAGATGAAGAAAGGCAGCAGGGTGTAAACACAACAACACCGGACAACTGAATGGAGCACAAAGAGGAACTTAAAAGTCCCCCTGTATATAATTGTAACTCATCTTTGATTACCAAAATGACATATTTAAACGTTTTTTTCCTGTGAAAAAAATGTATTTGTGCCTTAAAATAGCTGGAATGTAACTCTACACCCTTGCTTCATTGGATCCATGAATATGCCCCGCCTCCACTCACTCACACAAGCTCAGTCAACTTTTACTCAAGTTACTTTTTACTTGAGATACTTCCCATTTCTGAAGAAGCCGTGATTACGAGCTCGTCGCGTTCAAGTGCTTTGTTGGGGTAAAGAACAGGAATCATGAACACCAGGTTTGTTCTTGCCTATTTATTGGGAAAATCTTATTAAAGCCAAAATGATATTTAGCGTCTCATTCATTGGCAACAATAAACATTCACTGCGGTATCTAGATTCTGGAATTTTGGTCAAATACAGTATATTGTCATTGTGTATAATACATACAATACGCTTCAAATGATTATTCATAAATGTAAATATGCAGGTGATGTAGATGTTGTGGAAAATCTAATAAAGAATAGCAGTCACATCAATCGTTTTCTCCTCCGCCATGTTTAAAGTTTATGACACGCCCAACTCGGAAACTCGGGTATCAAAATCATCTCTGAGTTTCCCAGTGGTAAATACAACTTGAGAGGGTGATCATGTCCAATTTCAGACTGGGAAACTCGTATTTACGATAATTCTGATAGCACGTGAAGGCAGAGACAGCCAAAACACATCATACAGAGAAGAGTGAAGCAAAGAGAAAAGAGTGTAGGCTATCAGAGAATGTTTGAATATAAAACACTTTTAAAAGATTTAGGGAATAGCCAATATGGATTTGAAGGCAAAAAGCAGCTTTAAAGGTGCAGTGTGTAAATCTTAGCGGCATCTAGCGGTGAGGTTGCGAATTGCATCTGCCCACCGCTCACCCCACCATTTTGAAGCACATAGAGAAGCTACGGTGGCCGCCACAGGACAAAGATGTCGTTGTCTGATACAGCAGAGAGTAGCTAGCGCTCTGTTGAGAAGTTTGTCCATTTAGGGCTACTGTAGAAACATGGCGGCACAAAATTGCGACTTCACTGTAAGGGGACCCGCGGTGTATGGAGATAGAAATGGCTCATTCTAAGGTAATAAAACCATAACGGTTCATTATGTAAGGTCTTTATACTCCACTGAAAACATAGTTATGTATATTATATTGCATTACTGTCAATAGATCCTCATAAATGTTACACACTGCACCTTTAACGAAACGTACAGTAACAGAAATCTGAGCTATGAATCCATCCTCTTCCACGAGATCATATTCATCATGATTCTACATGAAGTGACTGAGTAGTTTCACCTTCACCTCAGGTTATCGTCATGTGGACTTTTGAAGCTTCGGCTGATAAGAGTCAAACGCTCAGATGTTTGCTGACATCACTGTGTTTGTAAAGCAGAATGACACAGCGAAATGCATTCACACTATATCGTACACTTTACAACAAGGCTATATTTGTTAGTTAATGCATAAACTCACATCAACCAATGGGACCTTTTTGTGAAGTGTTAGCGAACATTTCCAAGTAGCCTAAAGGAAAATCTGGTGAAATTTAGTGTTAAAAAGTGTTAAAAGTCCAAATATTTCAGTTATAAAAAGAATACATGATGTTAAATTATTCACTTAATAGAATATTATTAATAGTAATATAGTTTATCAAATGAAATCACGTTCACTTGGTTTTATTATGCACTATATAGCAAGCTATATACATAATTAATACCGTTCTTATGTACTTAGTATAATCATTGAAAAGCTGGGAAAAGAAAAAAGGATATTATTTTAATATAACTCCGATTTTTTGACTGAAAGAAAAAAAATCATATACACCAAGGATGGCTTGAGGGTGAGTAAATCATGGGATAATATTCATTTTTGGGTGAACTATTCCTTTAAGTACCAACGACATTTTCGGCGTTTAGGCTGCTTTCGCGGTCTTCTCTTCACACGGAGCATGTACACTGCGCATGCTCCTTGACCTAGCGAACAAACCACCCCCACGTGATGTCGTCAGAGACTCGAAACGCCAAGTATGTGACGCAGAAAAATCTGATGTTTGCACAGTAACAGCTACATTTCCCGATTAAACTCGACATTATCAGTCATGGCGCAGAATATGATGCTTTACTGGGGCTCGGGCTCTCCGCCGTGCTGGAGGGTCATGATCACGCTCGAGGAGAAGCTTCTGCAGGGATATAAACATAAACTTCTGTCGTTTGATAAGAAAGAGCACCAGTGTGCAGAAGTGAAGGCGCTCAATCCCAGAGCTCAGGTGCGTTCAGATGCGGTACAAACGCCTGTCTGTTGTTTGGGAATTTATATGATTACATTACGTGTTTGCTACAACTTTAATAAAACGACGAAACATTTACCAAACTTTTGTTTTAATTATTGCACTTTTATTTATGTATTTTATGCAGCTTCCAACTTTCAAGCACGGAGATCTCATCGTGAACGAGTCTTTCGCCGCGTGTCTGTATCTGGAGGTAAAACTGTGTCATTAATACATAGAAGGGCGTGGCGAGAGTTAAGCGTTCGTAGAAATAAATCTGTGTCCAGTTTTAACAAACACAATTCAAAAGTGTTATAATTCACCTGTCAAATGCTGGGAAATTAAGCGTGACTCTAGAGCCCAAAAAAGTTATGATATAGCCTAAAAAAACATGCTATGTCATACATAAAATGTCAAAATCATTACATAAAAAGTCGAAATTGACTAAAAGTCATAATTATGACAAAGTCATAATTTAGATTTAAAAGATGAAAATATGTAATGCTTTGAAAGCACTGGATTTTATGTAATTTTTTATTTATATTTTTGTTTTTTGAATTTCCTAGCAGTTAATGTGATATTGTATGTAATACCGCTTGTTCTCATGGCATTGAATAAAAAAAAAATGAGATATCGAAATTATGATTGTCATAACTGAGTTTTTATGTCATAATTTTGACTTTGTATGTCATAATTTCGTCTTTTTATGTCATAATTATAACTGTTCATGTCATGATTTCTGCTTAGTATGTCAATTTCAACTTTTTTTGTCATTATGAAAATGTCAAAGTTTCAACTTTTCATCTCATAATTATGAATTAGTATGTCATCACTTTGACTTTTTATATCATAATTATGACTTACAAAAGCACGTTTTTTTCTTATGTGGCAAAAATGGTATTTTCGTAAGGGCCATTTACAAAAATATGAAAAATATGTATTTCAATATTATTGCATGTATTCGCAAGACTTTTGTGTTCCCCCGAGAAACTTTTGCATGTGTTCGCTCGCAAAAGAGCACAAAGGTTTTGTGAGCGAACGCAAATTTTCTCGCAGAACCCGTTTTGTGAAAGAACGCAAAAACATTAAAATATATTTTAAACTCCCATCATATTTTTTCATTACTGTTAGTTTAGAGGCTCTGTAACAAAAACAAAATATGACAAAAACATCAGTAATTAATTTGTTTCTCTCGGTTTTTTAATCTGTTCCAATGTAGACTTTCCATGTTTATATGCTTATATTGAATGTACATGCATCTGGAAAGTATTCACAGCGCTTCACTTTTTCAACATTTTGTTATGTTACAGCCTTATTCCAAAATGGATTTAATTTATTATTTTACTTAAAATTCTACAAACGATACCCCATAATGGCAATGTGAAATAAGTTTGTTTGAAATCTTTGCAAATTTATTAAAAATAAAAAACGAAAACAATCACGTGTCCATAAGTATTCACAGCCTTTGCTCAATACTTTGTTGAAGCATCTTTGGCACCAATTACAGCCTCAAGTCTTTTTGAGTATGATGCTACAAGCTTGGCACACCTATTTTTGGGCAGTTTCTCCCATTCTTTTTTGCAAGACCTCTCAAGCTCCATCAGGTTGGATGGGGAGCGTCGGTGCACAGCCATTTTCAGATCTCTCCAGAGATGTTCAATCGGGTTCAAGTCTGGGCTCTGGCTGGGCCACTCAAGGACATTCACAGAGTTGTCCCGTAGCCACTCCTTTGTTATCTTGGCTGTGTGCTCAGGGTCGTTGTCCTGTTGGAAGATGAACCTTCACCCCAGTCTGAGGTCTAGAGCGCTCTGGAGCAGGTTTTCATCAAGGATGTCTCTGTACATTGCTGCATTCATCTTTCCCTCGATCTTCCCTCGATCTTTCCCCCAGTTCCTGCCGCTGAAAAACATCCCCACAGCATGATGCTGCCACCACCATGCTTCACTGTAGGGATGGTGTTGGCCAGGTGATGCGCGGTGCCTGGTTTCCTCCAGACATGACGCTTGCCATTCAGGCCAAAGAGTTCAATCTTTGTTTCATCAGACCAGAGAATTTTGTTTCTCATGGTCTGAGAGTCCTTCAGGTGCCTTTTGGCAAACTCCAGACGGGCTGTCATGTGCCTTTTACTGAGGAGTGGCTTCCGTCTGGCCACTCTACCATACAGGCCTGATTGGTGGAGTGCTGCAGAGATGGTTGTTCTTCTGGAAGGTTCTCCTCTCTCCACAGAGAAACGCTGGAGCTCTGTCAGAGTGACCATCAGGTCCTTGGTCACCTCCCTGACTAAGGCCCTTCTCCCCCGATCGCTCAGTTTGGCCAGGCGGCAGCTCTAGGAAGAGTCCTGGTGGTTCCAAACTTCTTCCATTTACGGATGATGGAGGCCACTGCGCTCATTGGGACCTTCAATGCTGCAGAAATGTTTCTGTACCCTTCCCCAGATCTGTGCCTCAATACAATCCTGTCTCGGAGGTCTACAGACAATTCCTTGGACTTCATGGCTTGGTTTGCGCTCTGACATGCACTGTTAACTGACATTAATATAGACAGGCGTGTGCCTTTCCAAATCATGTCCAATCAACTGAATTTACCACAGGTGGACTCCAATCAAGTTGTAGAAACATCTCAAGAATGATCAGTGGAAACAGGAGCACCTGAGCTCAATTTTTAATGTCATAGCAGAGGCTGTGAAAACTTATGTACATGTGAATTATTTATTTTTTTAATAAATTTGCAAAGAATTGTAGAATTTTGAGGAAAATAATGAATTTAATCCATTTTGGAATAAGGCTGTAACATAACAAAATGTGGAAAAGTGAAGCGCTGTGAATACTTTATGGATCCACTGTATTAAGAGTTTATATTGCTTGCAAGAAATTTTGTGCTTTGATGTCTCTGCTTTTCTTCATTACCTTCTTAAAATATTTAAACATGGACATTTTTTACTTAAAACTCCAAGAAAAATATTTAAAAGATTTTTGAAATTGAATCCATGCTTTTCAAGGAAGAGTAGTGATAATAATTTTTTGTAGTAAATGAACAGATCCAAACACAAAGATGAGCATCACGTCACAGTCTGATAAATGTTTCTGGTTTCTAGAGTGCGTTCAAGTCTCAAGGAACCCGTCTGATCCCAGATGATCCAGCTGAACAGGCACTCGTCTACCAGCGGATGTTTGAGACCGAAAACCTGCAGCAGAAAATGTGTAAGTGGTTTAAGTCATGAACATACATTTAAAACAGCCTCATTCACTAAACTGAACAGCCAATCAGAGTTCTCGCTCTCATCGACGCCAATTCTGAATGCTGAATCAGCCCAAAAAAACAGACGAGTTAGAGCCAACGGTGCGGCACACACTGAAAAAAAACAAATCGGCCGACGCTCAAAAACTTCTGCAAGAACCAATGAGGTTCATTCTTGTGTTACACATCACGTTTGAGCTTCGCAAGAACCAATGAGGTTCATTCTCGTGTTACGCATCACGTTTGAGCTTCAGCGAGAACCAATGAGGTTCATTCTCGTGTTACGCATCACGTTTGAGCTTCAGCGAGAACCAATGAGGTTAATTTTTTCGAATAATCAGCCAGTTATTTTCTGCTGAATTCTTGTGTGTGCAGATGACGTGGCCTTCTATGAATGGGCCGTACCTGAAGGAGAGCGACACGAATCGGCCCTGAAGAGGAATAAAGAGAATTTAATTACGGAGCTGAAACTGTGGGACGGATACTTGGAGAAGGTTGTGTTTTTAAGTCAAGTCAGCTCATCAGTTCTATAGCGCTTTAAACAGTACAGATTGTTTCAAATCAGCTTCACAGTAATGAACTGGAAAATAACAGAATCAGTGATCAAATTCAGCTGTAAATCAACCAATTCAGTTGTAGTTTTGTTCTTATCTGATAGTGTCAGTGCAGTCAAATCAATATTAGTGAATGTCTTTTAAACCCCAAGGCATGAAATCAAACTTAAATCCATTTGCTAATCCATTTATTAGTGATATAAATGTAATAACTTGCAACAGCAGCCAAAAACAATGACTGCAAGTAAATGCAACCTTTCCATTACCCTTTGAAATGAATTGCATTACAAAAGCAAAATGGATTATGACTGCCATGCTCGTTAAATTCTTGCTTTTTAAGCAGAGGATATGCCATAACTATTTGCATCATGAACCTTTGGCCATTGAACTTGAACCCTTATTTGTCTTCCCAATAAACTCCGTCTCTTTTGTTCGTCAGATGGGTAAAGGGTCGTACCTCGCCGGCAAGAACTTCACCATGGCGGACGTGGTTTGTTTCCCCATCATCGCATATTTCCCACGACTTCAGTGAGTGAATTCATTACCAATCCTTCTCCAGATCCTTCAGATCAGAGGCTGGTTTAATGTTTGATCTGTTTGACTGGTTGGCAGCTGTCCTAAAGAGAGATGTCCCCGACTGATGGAGTATTACGACATGCTGAAGGATCGTCCCAGTGTTAAAGCCAGCTGGCCTCCACACTGGCTAGACAGTCCTGAGGGTCCGGACACGCTGAAGGACCTGTGAGGAACACCGAGACGTCCCCAACACCGCTGGATCACATTAATATTGCATAAAGTTCAGCTTTGTATTCAGTAATTGCTAAATATATTTTAAGTATAATTGCTTTATATAAGTTTCGGAAGAAACCAACAAAAACACGTCTCTCTTACTGATCAATACACATCTACGACTGTTAAATCACAACTCTTGTCTTGTTTGCATTGCTGCACTTTTCATTTGTCTGACGTTTTCAGCATCTCTTCTGTCAGACCACTTAATTTCTGAACGCTATTTTGAACAATTTCTAACTCATTGTTATTGTCTTTAACTGCAGATTAACATGTTTGTGATTAATAAAGCTTTGTCCTGTTCAAACAAGATGAGGAAAATATTTACTGTCATTAGAAGAAATAAAAATATGGTTCAGTTTTAAATTATTAGCGCAAAATATAAGTAGTTTGAAATGGGATCTTAATTGTTTACATTTTAGCAGATTCATTTCAAATCAAATTAAACGATTGCATTTCACATCTTCAGTGTTTTAAAAAAGCAAGAACTGGTTCATGCATGTGTGCAACTTTGAATTCAACAACAAATGTCAGACTTTTGCTTTAAAATTAGGGGTGTAACGATACCCTCATGTCACAGTTCGATACATATCACAATACAATACTATTGCGATACAGTACACCAAGACATATGGAACAAAGCTTAACAAAAAATTTACTGTTGATTTAAAATGCTAAATTTGGTATTACATTGAGGGTGGAGATGAATATGGTTGCACTCTGTCGCTGACTAGATATATTTAAAATAATATAGGGCACTTTTTACTGGTAACATAAGACATTTTGCATCAGGACCCACAAATATTCCCCCATTGCAATATTATACATATTCAACATTATGTATTAGTTTAATGTAGTACTGACACTAAAACTCTGTAAACTTTAATTTTTTTTCCTCACATAGTAATTTTAATTTTGGGTGAACTATTCACAAAACATATTGTTGCATTTTTGTATTGCGATATATTGTGACGTGATATATTGTTACACCCCTATTTAAAATGGTTTAAAAAGTATGGAGAAATCCTCATGAACGAGTCATTGTCTGGAGAAAACATAAAACCCTAATGTACATAAATGTTAGCAAAAACTAAAAAAAAGCATAATTATTATAGTTAAAAACATCAAATGTGAAGCGTCACACAGGGAATTGTGGGAATGTCAGTTTGCGGCTTTTCACTGAAAATTATAAGATGTATTTGTTCTTTTTTTTAACTTCAAAATTAGTATTTTACTGTACAATTACATGTAAGGTTAGATCTATTGTAGTTTTCCCAGTACCAAAGACTTTAGATATATAAATAACTCATATAACGGCTTCTTACCATGTTTTCAATGGCATCCGCTGTAAAACGCTCCCAGATCACTTGTAATTTTCCAGAGTTTTTTTGTCTACTGAACTTTGTTGGAAAGGTATTTTTGCAGTGTTTTGTAAGCAGAACAATCCAAAAACACATTAAATAAATAATAGTACAACTCACTGAAGAAATGTATGTCTGTCCTTCACAGCCTGGCTTTTCCTTTAAAAATCAAAGATGGCGCTGCTGCAACGCTCAATATGACGTAATAAGTCCCGCCTTCTAAATAAAAGAGCCAATCGCCGGTTGGTAAATTCACGTGTCACTCATTGCAGCTGCCGTTAGAAACTCTGTTTGCTATAAAAACAAGCTATTTTTTTTAAAGGACTGCAAATGCACATTGGCTGCTCTTGCCTAAAAAAACAAGCTTTTAACGCTATTTGAGCACAAAAAAACATATGTATGGGACATTTTATGTCCGATTTTGTAGCTGTGAGTTCTACAAGTTTTTGAAACTCTTTTAAAGGGACTTTGATAGTACTTACTGTTAAAGGGCACCTATAATGGCCCTTTTTACAAGATGTAAATTAAGTCTCTGATGTCCCCAGACTGTGTGTGTGTGTGAAGTTTTAGCTCAAAATACCCCATAGATCATTTTTATAGCATGTTAAAATTGTCACTTTTTGAGGGTGAGCAAAAAATCTGCACTTAAGCGACTGCGAATAGCGGAACTCAGTTCTCCTTGCGGTGAAGTGCCATGGAATTTCGTCGTTATTTACCACTGTGCACTTGCTTTATTGCGAGTGTGTTAAATGTTTGGGCTTCTCGCACTCGCACGAGGTGGTTCAAGGCATTTCTAAATGTAAATTCTGTGACAATCTCCTTCTCAAAACCCTCCGCTCTAGGCTCACGGTTTTTGAGAAAGAGTCATGTTTTTCCCCGTCGCGCTCCCGAAGCCGCCGAGGCCTTGCTTGGATCCGCGACGTGCGCGGTGTTCTGCCAGTCGAACTTTCACATGATTACTTATGTCCTAGCCCGGAAGCGTGCGAGACGGTTTCTTTCGGGCTAGAGGATGTGGTTTACACTGTAGCGTCCGACTCCGAGGATTTCGGGCCTGCTTTAGTTGACGACGCTTTCCCGCCTAGCAGCCAGGAAGCGCGGCCTTCTGCGGCCTACTCTGAGCTTATTGACGTGCTTTCGCGCGCTACAGAGAAGCTCGCTATTGACTGGCCCAACGAGTCACAGTCGTCTAAACTCGACGAGAGATTTTTAAGTGGCCCAAATTCTAGGCCAGCGCGGAGAGAGCTGCCCTTTTTCAGTGATCTGCATAACGAAATCTCCAGATCCTGGAAGCAGCCTTTTTCTGCACGGCTGCCACATTAGTTAGTTTTTGACTAATGTGGCAGCCGCTGACTTCACCAACCTTGTTGGTTCTGTGGAGCAGGGCTATTCCGCCATCCCAGCGGTCGAAGACACGCTGGCTACACACCTTTCTCCATCTTCGGCTTCTTCTTGGAAATCTCGCCCCCTCCTTCCCACTAAACCGTGCAGGACCACTTCCGCCCTTATCGGAAAGTCCTACATTGCAGCTGGTCAGGCAGGCATGGCCCTTCATACATGGCCATTCTCCAAGCCTACTAGGCGGATGTTTTGAAGGAGATGGACGAGGGCGGTGGCCTGACACCGGAAGCTGTCAAGGAGCTTCGCAAAGCCACAGATTTGACCTTAAGAGCCACCAAACATACCGCGCACGCTATAGGGCGTTCTATGGCGGGCGCGGTGGCTGCAGAACGCCATCCGTGATAAAGAGAAGGTCTTCCTCTTGGACACTCTGGTCTCTCAGTCTGGGCTGTTCGGGGAGGCGGTCAACACGGTGGTTGATAAATTCCAAGCCGCCAAGTCCCAGTCAGCTGCTCTCAAGCAGTTTATGCCCAGGAGGATTAGGGAATCTTCTAACCCCTCCCCTTCTCAGCCCAGAGAGCACTCCTCGCACAGGAAGGAGTTTGCCAGTAGGAGGAGTGACCCAGTTTATCCCCCACCTGCCACGGTTTGGGGAGCCCGCGGTTGCCCATTTCCTCGCCAGCGACCCCCTAGGCGTCTTGAGCTGAAGCGGTCTAGCAAACCCTCCGCTCCGGCTCCTTCGAGTCGCTCCTGACCCTCAGGTCAGAAAAAGGAGAGCTTCCTCCGACGTTCGAGGTTGGGACAGACCGCGCAAGCATTTCTGCCCACCTCTCACTCGCTCTCCTTATCCAGCCCTGTCACATTCGCCCCCTCCGGCGCGGGAGGAAGGAGACGTGTTATGTTATTTGAACTTTGAGCGTCGTAGCTTTGCAGATGTTGTTTATGCTCAAACAGCAACATTACACACTCACTAAAGTTTAAAAGTCAATTAACCACCCCTTTAACCAATTAACAGGTTTTTACTGTAGCATTTTTAGTCTTTTACAGTTAAAATTACAATCATTTTTAAAGTGAACAAATAAAAAAAATAAAAAAATACATAAATACATTCATACAAAGATGTTCATATGTATTGAAGGGCAAGATTTAGTTGATTTTTCACCCTGTTCAGGAGTCAGAAACACATCCAATCAAACACGGGCAGCGTTTTACTTCAGAAAGGGTTTATTGCCGGCTGTGAATGCATGCGGATCAACGTGGAAAAATATTACAGTACAAGGCTTTCAATTCTGCAAAACGAGTTCACTACAGATGAGTGGTGTGGATCGTGCAAGTGTGTGTGCTGAAATAACAGAGTAAAACTCAACACAAGTTTCTGTTTAAACTAAAAACAATTTTTTTTGCTGACGAGATCTGAGCACGTCCTCTGAAACCTGGGTTCAGTCGTCTTTCTTAAATTAACATGAACATACAGAAAGAAACAGACAGCAATCTACAGAAATTACAAAACAAAAGGGCATCAACATTTTTTACAGTCTCGTTCATTGTCAAAAATAGTTTCACCGTTCTGTACGTTTAGAATAACGCTTGGAGACAGAATGCATCTGGTGTAGATTTCATATAAATCTAAGTCTCGTTTTCTCATAAAAATACCATATTAATGGACGTTAAGGTGCAGCATGATGGCTCTCATTACAGCTTGAACCAACAAAAACTCCTCGCAAACACAGACGATCAGAAGCAGGACAACAAATCGAGTGTGAGAATAAACCGCATGATGTGACGGGCCAAACACATGAATGAGTTCATTATTCTAGTTCCTTCTGTGTCAAAGGCACATTGAAATCTACTATAACATGAAACAAGAAACACCAGCAGTGGATTCGCAGTCATACAACGGATCGTTTTTCAAAAAGCACAGACCCACGTCATTTAAAACCAGAATGGCAATATGGCAACTCGACAATAGTTTTAAAAAATCCGACGGTGGAAACGTCCGAGTCTGTGTGTGTTTTAAAGCTGTTTCCTGGTCCGAAACCGGACAAATAATCATACACTATATTGCCAAAAGTATTGGGACACCCCTCCAAATCACTGAGTTCAGGTGTTCAATCACTTCATGGACACAGGTGTATAAATCAAGCACTAGGCATGCAGACGCTTCTACAAACATTTGTGAAAGAATGGGTCGCTCTCAGGAGCTCAGTGAACTCAAGCGTGGTACTGTGATAGGTTGCCACCTGTGCAATAAGTCCATTCCTGACATTTCCTCACTACTAAATATTCCACGCTCAACTGTTAGTGGGATTATAACAAAGTGGAAGCAGTTGGGAACAACAGCAACTCAGCCATGAAGTGGTAGGCCACGTAAAATCACAGAGCGGGGTCAGCGCATGCTGAGGGTCACAGTGCACAGAAGTCACCAACTTTCTGCAGAGTCAATAGCTACAGACCTCCAAACTTCTGTGGCCTTCAGATGAGCTCAAGAACAGTGTGTAGAGAGCTTCATGGAATGGGTTTCCATGGCCGAGCAGCTCATCCAAGCCTTACATCACCAAGTGCAATGCAAAGCGTGGGATGCAGTGGGGTAAAGCACGCCACCACTGGACTCTAGAGCAGTGAGACGTGTTCTCTGGAGTGACCAATCACGCTTCTCTGTCTGGCAATCTCATGGACGAGTCTGGGTTTGGCGGTTGCCAGGAGAACGGGACTTGCCTGACTGCATTGTGCCAAGTGTAAAGTTTGGTGGAGGGGGGATTATGGGGTGGGGTTGTTTTTCAGGGGTTGGGCTTGGCCCCTTAGTTCCAGTGAAAGGAACTCTTAATGCTTCAGCATACCAAGACATTTTGGACAATTTCATGCTCCCAACTTTGTGGGAACAGTTTGGGGACGGCCCCTTCCTGTCCCAACATGACTGCGCACCAGTGCACAAAGCATCGGTCCATAAAGACATGGATGAGCGAGTTTGGTGTGGAGGAACTTGACTGGCCTGCACAGAGTCCTGACCTCAACCCGATAGAACACCTTTGGGATGAATTAGAGCGGAGACTGCGAGCCAGGCCTTCTCGTCCAACATCAGTGCCTGACCTCACAAATGCGCTTCTAGAAGAATGGTCAAAAATTCCCATAAACACACTCCTAAACCTTGTGGAAAGCCTTCCCAGAAGAGTTGAAGCTGTTATAGCTGCAAAGGGTGGGCCAACTCCATATTAAACCCTACGGATTAAGAATGGGATGTCATTAAAGTTCATGTGCATGTAAAGGCAGGCGTCCCAAAACTTTTGGCAATATAGTGTATTTAATGCTCTTATCTTATACATTTTACAATAAATAAACCAAAGCATCAGACCACAGTCTGATTAAAACAATTTAACTGCGATTTAAAGCTTGATTTCATCACTCCTCTGTGTTTTCTACTTGAGATGAGTTTTAAATAGAAGTAATTAAAATGAAGAACATAGTCAAAACCCTGAGTTAGTGTTCAGTCGGGGTAAAAACACTCTTTCACCTTTCGTTTGACGTAGTTTCACTCATTTGCACTAATTTGTAAAAAGTCACAGTGCAGGCTTGTGATTGGCTGGTGAGGTGTGATGTAATGAGAGGGTGTGGCTTAGAATAAAAATGGCTCTATATATGATCAGCCGTTTCGTTAGAAAGGTGTTTGTACTCTGGTATCTTGTGTAATCTGTTGTCCTGAGGTGAGTTTTGTGGAAGGCAAAAGCGTCAGTGTGGTTCAGTCGGGACGTCCCGTTACACCGGCATCTCCGACGTATCGAATCCCAGCGCCTGGGCTTCTTCTGGGGTCAAACCGCCCTTCAGAGTCCTTCTCACTGAGACACAAGAACAATCACGAGTATTAGTCGATATCATTTGCTACAGTAACTGGTTATTAACCCTATAAAGCCCACTGTATCATATGTGAAACATGAATTCTGATTGATAGTTCAGACTCTTTTATCCAGTAAAAGTCTTTTAGTGTAATTGTCCAAACGTTCAGCTCGTGCTTCAGTGTCTTTCTGCTGTCAAATCTGACCTGACTTTATCAAGGAAACGCAACAATAACTTTGATATTCTTAGTAATATTTCATCTGGACTGAAGCAGCTTTACCTGATCATCATCATCATTTATTATAAAAATGAGTATCAAATATGATCATCAGGTTTATTAGTTCATCTGTCAGTCATCATTGTATTGCATTGCATTATAAACTACAGATCATAAAACTAAGCATTTAAATATCATCTTACTAAGACATATTATTGGCAGATATTGATATTTATATGCATTTTATGTAAGTATAAAGATCTCACTGATTTACATTACAAGCATCAGAATTTCATATCAATAACAGCATCTGCAGCAAACATCATATTTTTCTCTGAATAAAATCGAGCTGTTTTTTCCTCCATATTCTCACTATATCAGACTATATGAGCCATAAACGCCTGATGCATCAAATATGATACAAAACATAAAACACATTTTTTATAGAGACGTTTTCATATTTTGTCTAAATATTCAATAAACTGTTCCACTTCAAAAAGATCCAGAATTTTCATAACAGTGCATCTCTAATCATGTCATATGTCAGGCTTTAAGAGATGAACATACATGATTTGCGGTTTGCGCGTGAGCGTCGTCGTTCACGGGGCTGAGCTCTTTCTCTGGGACTCTGAGTGGCTGAACGCACGATCCTCTCCATGATCTCGTCGGCTGCGTCGTCCGTCGCACACGGGGACTCTTCGTTCGCAGCAGCCAATGCGGTGCGGCCTTCAGAGAGAGAGATGCACATGAGGACGCAGGTCCGTTTTACCTCAGTGTGTTCTGCATATCAATGCTGATGTGATTGTGTGTGTGTGTGCCACTCACCTCTGCTGGCTCGTGTGCGCATGCGCGTCCGCAGGACCGGAAGAACGGTGCTGTCGCTGCTGTCGCTGCTCTGCAGGCTCGTCTTCAGCACGGCCTTCATCATCTGCTCGTGTTCGGCGGCGTCTTCAGTGTGACACAAACCCTGCGGCTCCGTCTGCGGCCCGACAGGAGGAGCACTAGTGCTGCTCACACACACCCGACCTGCCTGGACACACACACACACACACAGTGACCGTCACTGACTAGACAAGAACATCTTTAGACAGGAGAATCAAAATGAGAATCCTGTCTGTAATATATAAGAGGGTTTCGGTTCATGAGGTGATAAAAATAGTTAATTAATAATTAATAAAATAATTAGAGATAATTAATAAAATCAAAAATAATAAAAATGTCAAGTTAAAAATAAACATTTCAAAATAAAAGCAATCAAAACACTTAATAAAACAAATAAATGATAAAATAAAATAAAAAATGAACACAAATAAGTCATATTAAAATAAAAACAAAACAGTAAGATGAATAAAATCATTAAAATAAATAATTTTAAAATAAAATAAATAAAACTAAAACACTTACTAAAAGTGATAAAATCATAACCATGTAAAATTAAAATAATATTAAAATAAAACCAATCAAAATAAAAAACTTACTAAAAATAATAAAATCATACATTTAAAATAAATAATGTTAAAAACAATAAATAATAAGTAAAATAAATAAATAAATTAAATAAACAATCAAAATGAAACACTTAGAAATTTTAAAATAAATAAATAACATTAAAATACAATTTTCATAAATAAATAAAAATAAATATCAAAATAAAACACAAAATTTGTTATTTGTTTACCTGCGTGTCATTTGACCATTACTGACATCAGAAAAACATGAACATGTGAATATGTTGGTAAATAAATATTAAACTTAAAATCTTAAAATCTAAATATTTCAGCTGATAAAAAAGTTTGTGAATTTCTGATGCACAGAATAATTTGCAGATAGACTGCAGTTAATCTATAATCTACACAACAGACAGAGATTTTCACATGAACCTGAAACTCTCAGCATAACACACACACATACACACACCAGACCAAATCAAGACAAAAACACTGCTGAGCATTTCCAGGTTAGTAAATCTGTACAGGGTTATACAGTGAGACTCAATCAGTGGTGCTGTGAGCGCTAACAAGCATCAAGTTATTGAGACATTAACGGTTAATATCTGGCAGACAGAGAGCAGAACAAACACACCCTCATACCTCACTGTCCTCTTCATCATCAGTCTGTGGTGAGAAAGAGAGAAATGAAGAATGAACAGATGGCTTACAGACTCAAGTAGTGTGTTATTGATTCTGGGTGACCACTGAATAATCAGAACTATAACCCCGCCCACACCACTGAATAATCAGAACTATAACCCCGCCCACACCACTGAATAATCAGAACTATAGCCCCACCCACACCACTGAATAATCAGAACTATAGCCCCACCCACACCACTGAATAATCAGAACTATAGCCCCGCCCACAGCACTGAATAATCAGAACTATAGCCCCGCCCACACCACTGAATAATCAGAACTATAGCCCCGCCCACACCACTGAATAATCAGAACTATAGCCCCACCCACACCACTGAATAATCAGAACTATAGCCCCGCCCACAGCACTGAATAATCAGAACTATAGCCCCGCCCACAGCACTGAATAATCAGAACTATAGCCCCACCCACACCACTGAATAATCAGAACTATAGCCCCGCCCACACCACTGAATAATCAGAACTATAGCCCCACCCACACCACTGAATAATCAGAACTATAGCCCCACCCACACCACTGAATAATCAGAACTATAGCCCCGCCCACACCACTGAATAATCAGAACTATAGCCCCACCCACACCACTGAATAATCAGAACTATAGCCCCGCCCACACCACTGAATAATCAGAACTATAGCCCCACCCACACCACTGAATAATCAGACACTCTAGCCCCGCCCACACCAATAAATAATCAGAACTATAGCCCCACCCACACCACTGAATAATCAGAACTATAGCCCCGCCCACACCACTGAATAATCAGAACTATAGCCCCACCCACACCACTGAATAATCAGAACTATAGCCCCGCCCACAGCACTGAAAAATCAGAACTCTAGCCCCGCCCACAGCACTGAAAAATCAGAACTCTAGCCCCGCCCACAGCACTGAAAAATCAGAACTCTAGCCCCGCCCACACCACTGAATAATCAGAACTCTAGCCCCACCCACACCACTGAATAATCAGAACCCTAGCCCCGCCCACAGCACTGAATAATCAGAACCCTAGCCCCGCCCACACCACTGAATAATCAGAACCCTAGCCCCGCCCACAGCACTGAAAAATCAGAACTCTAGCCCCGCCCACACCACTGAATAATCAGAACTCTAGCCCCACCCACACCACTGAATAATCAGAACCCTAGCCCCGCCCACAGCACTGAATAATCAGAACCCTAGCCCCGCCCACAGCACTGAATAATCAGAACCCTAGCCCCGCCCACACCACTGAATAATCAGAACCCTAGCCCCGCCCACACCACTGAATAATCAGAACCCTAGCCCCGCCCACAGCACTGAAAAATCAGAACTCTAGCCCCGCCCACACCACTGAATAATCAGAACTCTAGCCCCACCCACACCACTGAATAATCAGAACCCTAGCCCCGCCCACAGCACTGAAAAATCAGAACTATAGCCCCACCCACACCACTGAATAATCAGAACTATAGCCCCGCCCACACCACTGAATAATCAGAACTATAGCCCCACCCACATCACTAAATAATCAGACACTCTAGCCCCGCCCACACCAATAAATAATCAGAACTATAGCCCCGCCCACAGCACTGAAAAATCAGAACTCTAGCCCCGCCCACAGCACTGAAAAATCAGAACTATAGCCCCGCCCACAGCACTGAAAAATCAGAACTCTTTCTCCTCTCATCAGAACATTTGTTCCCAATTCTGGGTTTTGATTATGAGCATGTCGGGAGGTGTAACACGCTGAAGTGAAGCAAACGCAGGGTTAAACTGCTCACAGACACTGAGCCAGCGCTGTTCCTCATGTGGCGACGCACGAGTGCTATTTCAGTGTTTAAACAGCTGCAAACGCGCTCAAGTCAAGTCATCTGGGATCTGAGCCCAAACCCTGCGGTTAAACCATCAGCCGGCTCACCGCTGAAGACCACTGAGATGTCACGGTGTGAACGGAGGGGCAAGTGAATAATGAGCTGAAGAGCCCAGAATAAACCCTGCACACGTGAGAGCGTTCAGACACATAATCACGGCTTCTTCAGGCCTGCAGGAACATGACAGCTAACAGACATGAGACGTGTGAGAGGATCTCAAACACATCTGAGCTGTGACACTGCCATCAGGAGCGCTGCTCGAAACTAAACACGGCTCTAATCTGAGGAGTGGAGGATCTCTGAGGAGGGTTTTCAAGAGCGTTCGTGAGCTGATGAAACAATTACATCATAAAAATAAATTATTTAAAAATAAAAACAATCTAAATAAAACGTACTAAAACCAATTAAAATCATAAAAATAAAACGTTTTAAAATAATCAAAATAAAACTAAAATCATAGGAAATAAAAATAAATCAATTTAAATTTAAATATCAAAATAAAACATTTATTTAAACAACCATGTTACAACACTTAATAAAAAATTATTAAAATAATAAAAATGACTATAAATCAATCATTAAAAAAAATCATGAAACATTTTAAAATAAAAATGATCAAAATAAAACTAGTAAACTAATCTAAATAACTTGCTAAAATTAATTGAAACCATCAAAATGTAAATAAAAAATAAATCATTTTAAAATAAAAACAATCAAAATAAAACACTTACTTTAATTAATTCAAACCATAAAAATGTAAAATAAAAATGACTATAATCAATCATAAAAAAATCATTTTAATAATAAAACAATCAAAATAAAACACTAAAATTAATTACATTCATAAGAATGTAAATTAAAAATAAATAATTTTAAATAAAAAATCAAAACAAAACAATTTCTAAAAATTAATTAAAATCATAGAAACAAAAATAAATAATTTTAAAATTTAATATCACAATAAAACATTTACTAAAATGAATTACAATCAAAAATGTAAAATAAAAATAAATAATTTTAAGATAAAAATCAAAAATGAAACTACATACTAAAAATTATTTAAAAATGTATTTATTTATTAACAAAATAGAACATCTACTAAAAATAAAAACAACCATAATAGAACACTTAATTAGTTAAAATCATAAAAATGTAACATACAAATGACTAAAATCACTTACAATTATCAAATAAAAACAATCAAAATAAAACACTTTAATGAAAACCATAAAAATGTAAAATAAAAATAAATAATTTTAAAATAAAACTAAAACTACATAATACTAAAAATTAATTAGAAATCATAAAATGTACAATTAAAATAAATGAGTTAATTAAAAAAAAAAATCAAAACAAAACACAAAACAATCTTTTGTTTACCTGCATGTCATGTGACCATTAACGACATCACAGACCCGTGAACATGTGAATGTGTTGTTGAGATATGAAGGTAAAATGGCTGACCTGCGTGTTGACGTCCGTGATCATCTTGCCGCGCGTCTTGTTCCTCTCTCTGTGGTCGGCCCGCTTCTGTTTCTGCTGCAGGACGCGGTCGCGGGTGGTCCGGTACTCCAGCGCGAACTCGCTGATGATCTTGCTGAAGCGCGTCACGCTGATCTCCCGAACGCTGTAGGTCGGGTGGCCCAGGAACAGCAGGAACGAATGAAACCTGGCGCGGAGACAACAGGACTCACAATCATCTTCAGTGTGTCTTTTATCATGATGCTTCTCAACTGGTGTTACTTCAAGGCCCAGATCTTATATCTCAGACTTCACTCAGATTTCTCCGCTTCACCTGTTCATGATCCTGCGGTGGACTATCTTGAGGATGATGATTCTCTCGGCGCAGTCCTTCAGGAAGTCCGACATCTTCTGCTTCAGCGCCGGCTTCATCTCGTGCTTTGCGATGACTTTCAGGTGGTCCCATGATGCTTTGCAGCGCCACTCCATCTGAGTCAGGTTCTCCTGCAGCTGCTCGAAATCCACCTGCAGAACGACATGCGTCAACCAGACACTTCTACAGCTTTCAGAAATCCTACATTGAATACTTCTTATTTTAAATATTTTCATTTTAGGGCTTGACTCGTTTGGAGTGTTTGTTTCAGAACCTGGTGCATTTTCTCCATTAGTTCGGTTCGTTTAGGCATATATATATATATATATGAACACTGCAATCACGCTTGGATCCGCACCAAAACCATCGCTCTGAGATGGTCTCGGCCCGACTGAAAACCAACTCTGGGCCGGTTCGGTTGAGGTGAGAAAGCAAGTTTGCCACAGATAAGGCCACGATAAGCTCACGGAGCAAACTTGTCAATCCAGAGGAAACTCTGACCAATGAGAGGACAGATCTACTCACATGTGACTTGCATAAACACATTTTGGAACGCTTTGAAATGTTGTCTTGTGAAAGTGAACTGAACCAAGAAGAAAATGCAACATTGGAACAAATTAAGTCCCTGTTTCCTGTTTCAGAACAAAGCAAACGATCTACAGGTCTGAGAACGCCCTTAATGTTAGTTAAAGTGCTTTTTGTCATTTTTATTAGTTTTTTTATTTTATTTTTATAAATATGTCTATATAGTTCTAGTTATTTATTTATTAGTATTAATAATTTTTAGGTTTAGTTAAAAACAATCAAAATAAAACACCATACCATAAAAATGTAAAATAAATAAAAATAAATTATTTTAAAATAAAACAATCAATTAAAATCATAAAAATAAAATATCTTAATAAAAAAATAAAACTAAAATTATAAGACCATAAATTCAAAATAAATAACTTTAAATAAAAAAATCAAAACAGAACAATTTCTAAAAATGTATTAAAATCATAGAAATAAAAATAAACACTTTTAAGATAAAAATCTAAAATATGTTTTGAAAAAATAAATTTTTTAAATAAAATATCAAAAAACATTTACTAAAATGTAAAATAAAAATAAATAATTTTAAGATAAAATAAAAAATAAAACTACATAATACTAAAAATGAATTAACATAAAAACAATCATAATAGAACACTTCATGAAAAATAATTAAAATCATAAAAATGTAAAAAAAGTAATTTTGTGGTGTGTTTTTGTCATTGTATTACTTTAAAAAAAAAAATTATCTATATAGTTTTTATTATTTATGTTTATTTCAGCTTCAGTTTTTTAGTAGTTTTTTTAAAAACTTAACCCAGTTTTATTTTATTATCATTGAGATACTATTATAGTTTTTATTAATATTGTGAATTAGTTATATACATATTTATATATATATATATATTCTGTGTGATCTTAATTTTTGGTTAAGGTTTTTGTCATTTTTTTTTTTATTACTTAGTTTTTATGAATAATTTTTATTTTTAGTATTTTTTAATTTTGTCAGCTTAAACTAAATCAAAGTGAGAAATGTTAAATAATTAAAAAATATATTTATTTTATTTTATATTTTAATTCAAGTTTATTTTATTTCAAGTGACAAAGTTTTTTTGTAATGGTTTTACAAACTTAATTACTTAAACTAAACAAAAATTTGAAATTTTGCCTTGGATATATATATATATAATGGTTTTAGTTTGAGTCTACAATCAGGAACTTCCTCTAAACCTGTTCATGCAAAGACCATCAGACGCCAGAACATCCATCACAGACCGTTAAACGGTCAATAAAACACATGTGGATGAGATCTGAGAGCTGCGGTCACACACACACACGCCGGTGTCGTACCTTAGCCGAGCGCGTGACGGCTCCGATCTCTGAGTAAAGGTCCGTGCTCTCGGGGAAGTTCTCCACCACCAGACTGCAGACGTGATGCAGGAGAGACTGCTTATGGACCGTGTCCTTCACTTCAGGAACCTTCTCCAGATAACTCAGATCGAAGCCTTTCGCCTGCGCACACACCAGCATCACGTCTGTACGTCACATAATCAATGGCATGGCATATTTCAGTGTGTGTGTCGTGATAAACTCTCACGTTGGAGCCGTTCAGGAAGTTTCCGATCGCGAGCAGAGTGGACAGGATAAACCGCAACGTTTTGTTTTTCTCCAGCTGATCCATGCCCTCCTTCAGGTCCTGTAGAGGCTCAGCCACTTCCTGTCAAAGCGGAAACATTGCATCATTAATGAACTGACCTCCCTCTGGTCCTCTTCGGTCAAAAATGACCGAAAAATTTTGCGTTTTGAAATTTTTAATTTTTTTGCTTCATCGGAATGGGATGACACTTGGTGACTTTTGTCGCATTAGCTATGTGAACACACAAAAAAAACACGGACATGATTCGGTTATGATAAAGGGTCGGGAAAAAAATAGTCACACTCGGCTCCTTCATGGTCAAAAATGACTGACATAGGAAATGAATGGGAAATACGCAAAAATACAAAAACTCAGGGAATATTTTGGTGATACAAACCACAAATCAGCCACTGTGCAGAAAAAAAGTGCACAGCAATGAAAGGGTGACACTCTAAAATATCAAGAGTGCACACACACACACACACACACACACATATATATGAACTAGCGCGACTATAACACAGAGCACGTTTTTGCAAATGTGTGAAATAAAATCAGTAATTCAGCCACAATGCAGTAAAAAAACAAACAGCAAGGAAGAGGTTACACTCTAAAACATCAAGAGTGCAAAACAGACACACACACTCGCAGACACACACACACAAACAATATTATACGCACACAAATGAACTGGTGTGGCTGTAACAATATGGTAAAATTGAGCCAAAAGACTCAAATAAGAGGTTAAAATCAGATCAGACCCAGATTTATTAAGATGTGATAACGCATACCTGTTGATTTCTGATGTGATGTGTAACAAAATGTCCTCCTCTGTGTTCAGGTTTGAATGTAGTAAAAATTAATGCAAAAACTGACACTTCAAATCAACATTTCAAACACAAAAAAATCTAAACCTTGACAAAAAGTAGTCTTTGAGAATGTGTAAGTATAAATCCAAATCCACAACTTAATAAAAATAAGTATTTATGTCTAAAAACACTAGAGAATTTATAAGCCACTTTATATAGAGTTATATAGGAATCTAGTGGTAAAAACTTGGCACTATATAAGTTTTTCTTGTTTTACTCCCACCAGACGGCACTAATCTACCTTCAAAAATTTGAATGCCTTGTCTCTATTTTAACATGGAGTACTGCTTTAATTTAAAAATCATTTAAAAATATATTAGAAAAAAAGTGTATTATTTTCAATGGGGAAAAATAGCTAATAAATATTGTATAAATATTGCATAGTATCATAAAATAAACTCAAATTTCTAAATAATAATCAAAAAATATTATTGAACTAAAATATATTACATTGGTTTTCCCTGGGGGGGGGGGTTACATTTTAAGGCTTTGGTCACTTTTGACCATGAAGAAGCCGAGTGTGACCCCTAAACGAAGAGGACCGAGGGTTAAACGCCTGCTGCATGAGGTCACATGGAAGATGAGGGACGAGATCTGGACGCAGGTGACTCTGATTCTGCAGGATCTCGGATGGAGGAGAAAACAAATGTGCTTCTCGTTATGGGAGTCTTTTGTTTGTAGCACACGATGTTCCCCTCCATTAGGACGACTGAAAACATCTCCTGCGTCAGAGGACAGATCAAACACGCACAACCTGAGGAATGCTGTAAACTTCAGACGGGGAATGTTATTCGCTCAAAGGCCTTCAGACGGTTTCTACCTTTGGAGGTAAAAGAGTGCATGTGAAGGTGATGCGTAAGGTCAAAGGTCGATTTCCCTGTCGACTGGGGTCCAGTTCTGAAAACGTTTAACCACTGTCATTGAGTTTTTTTCTTTTAATATGTCTATATAAATTGTATTAATTTTATTACAGTTTTAGTTATTTAGTACATCAAGTTAAACTAAATGAGAAATGTTTCCTAAAAAATATTTAAAATTTTGTTCAAGTAACAACTATAATAATCCTGCGTTTAACTTCTTGCATTTAAGTCGCACTTTTGTCAATATTTTTTTTAGAAAGAATAGTAAATTTTTAGTAGAATATACAGTAGTTGCATGTACTGCTGTTCAAATGAGAAAAAAAAATACTTTTATTCATCAAGGACGCATTAAATTGATCAAAAGTGACAGTAAAGACATTTATAATGTTACAAAACAAAAAAATCCTAGAAAATAAAATGTATGACAGTTCCCACAAAAATATTAAACTGTTTTCAACACTGATAATAATCATAAATGTTTGCATATTAGAATGATTACTCCAGCTGCTTTACACTGGAGTAATATTTCACTGTTTTTACTGGATTTATGATCTAATAAACGCAGCCTTGATGAGCAGAAGAGACTCTTTCAAATAAAGAACCTCTGAACCTGATATATGCTGTCCATCCTCATGCCATCAGTTTCCTGTGAGGTTATGACATCGACCGCTCACCTTCTCCGTGGCTTCATAGTCGAGTTTGAAGGCCCAGAGCTGCAGGCGCGCCGAGAGCTCGCTGATGGAGGACAGCGTCAGGAGGAACTGCTCCGCACTGCCCAGAGGAATGTCAGGATTCACCAGCTGAGCTTCCTGGATCTTCTGCGTCTCTTCTTCCGTGGGAATCATCGTCAGGATTTTCTACAGCAGAGAGAGAGAGAGAGAGCTTTTACAAATATACTTTTGCGTTTCGAAATCTGATGAGAATGAGTTAAATGTTTCCCACATTATTTCCTACACAATACTGTTTCACTCAGAAATGTAACATTCTAAATATTTAGTTTCACTGAGAAATATTAAAGGGGTCATGAATTGAGAAATCAAGTTTCCCTTGAGCTTTTGATATATAAAAGTTCATCGTGATATAATAATATCCTGTAAGTTTCAGAGCTGAAAACTTCCTTGTTAGTCAAAGAAAAGCTTTTATTGACAGCTGGCTACTGGATCTGACAGGAATGATGCAACACACTTATGTGAGTAAAACATGTTTTTTATAAGTGATCGTATTGCATTGTTACAGATTGTTTGATATCTACCGATTATGTGTATAACTGAACATTACTTCCACGCTGTTACAGGCTGGAGTATCCTTTGTATTTGAGGTGTTGTTGGTTCATTGTCCTGCGATTAGATAAGACTCGGACATGTATGGGCCAGGGCTCGCAAAATCGCTAGCCTGACGTCCCAGGGATAATGTGTTTTCCAGTCGGGCTACCAAATTATATCACTGGCCTGTGATATCTTCACTATCTTAAATAGTGAAATAACATTCCTTCCTTGATGTGCGTTGTTCACTCTCTTGACTGAAGGAAAAATACAATCGCGGAAGTTTTGAACATTTTTTTGCTGATGCACGTACTTGGCTTGTGTGTGTGTGTGTGTGTTAGTGGTTCGTGGTTACATCCACCGATCGGGCCGGCCAAGAAATAAAAAATAACATTCCAATGAATTGCGGGTGGATGAGAGATAAATCATTGTGTTTGTTTGATAAAGACATTTTGCGAGCCCTGTGGGCGAATCATTCTAGTTGCCGTTTCTCCACACTGGAAGTTTTCAAAACAATTCCCCACATGTACTGACGGAGTCGAAGCTCATTATAATATGCAAAACTGTTATCCAATCATAGCAGTGGGCGTTTACTTCCAAGTCTTCAGTGCGGCACGCCAATAAAAACCGAGCGTTCCAGGAGCTAGGCTCAAAACCAGGGTAGAAAATAACCTATTACTTATTCATTATGATGTTTTTGAATGTAAAAACCACGTGAACGTCATAAGTTGACCTCAGACAACAGTATAAAAAATAAAAAAAAGCCAGTTCATGACCCCTTTAAAATCTAACATTGCGATGTAACAAATGTATCAGCTTCTGTACCTCGATGCCCTCTTTGTTGAGTGCGTACTCGTCAAAGTTCAGTATGGCGGTTTTGATGGTGCGCGGCGGCGGAAGAACCGTCAGGCCGATGTTGATGGAGTTGCTGCGTTTGGAATCCAGAATGATGATCTCCTGCCGCTTCCCATCCACTGCGGTTTTCTGTTCAACACACAAATATAACCTGAAATGTTATAGAGCACTGAAGAGCTGACGTTTACTTGTGATGCCAGTGAGTTTTTTGTTTTATGTTCATGTGTCCTTGTGTATGAGAGCATCCTGTGTGATTAGGAAGTCAGAAGTGTGAGATTTATCTCAGGGGTTTTCGAACTGGGGTCCAGGGACGCCCACGGGGCCACAAGGGAGTGCTATGAGGTCCGTTTAAAACTATAGAGAAAAGCCATGTAAAAAAAAGAAAAAAAAAAAAAAAAGATTAAACTAAACTAAATTAATTTG
This sequence comes from Coreius guichenoti, assembly GCA_039654105.1. NCBI lineage: Eukaryota > Metazoa > Chordata > Actinopteri > Cypriniformes > Gobionidae > Coreius > Coreius guichenoti. The sequence goes on from CM077184.1 coordinate 1,402,841, forward strand.
AAATAAAAACATATTTAAATAAATACAATTTTATTGTAAAATTTCAAATATCTATTTTGATATTATTTTTGATGAAAAAATAAATTAATAAATACAAACATTATATTAAAATTAATAAATAAAATAAATTTGATAAAACTAAAATAAATAAAAATTGATTTAAATAAATAATAAGAATAAGCAGTGCATAAATAAATAAATAAATATAAGGTTAAACTAAGAAAATAAATAAATTGATTAAAATAATAATAATAATTTGCTAAAAAAAATTAATGACTAAAATACCCATAACTTACATCCAACAGTACAGTAATAATGTGAGTAGAAAAATATTTTACATTTTTTTAATATGATTTTTTCACAGTATTAATTGGGTCTTTATACATGAAAATATACAGCTGCCTTTTAAATTTTAGAGTGAACGACTGAGAATCATTTCCACTAAATCCACATTCCAGTGAATCTCCAGTGAGTCAGATGTTGGGTCAACCTGCCCTCACACACACACGGTGTTTTATTGCACACTAAAACACTATTCCTGCTCACCTTAGCCACGGGCATCTCCTTGGATTTGCTCTCAAACAGATGCTCAAGTTTAGCGGTGTCAAGTTTGACAGGTTCCAGTCTGGACCAGAGCGACTCCTGGCTCCGTTTGTGGTTGCGGAAGATCCAGTCGGCAGGCCGCACTTCACTCCAGAACAGCCTGATGGTCTTCTTCTTCTTCTGGAAGAGCGGCGGTTGCTCCGCCTGCTGCTGAGGAGGGGGCGGAGCCTGGCTGGAGAAGCACGGAGGGGGCGGAGGCACGCGGATGCTGAAGATGGGAGGAGGCGGAGGGCAGGCGAACATTGGGGGTGGGGCCGGGAGGTTAAATGGGCAGGGTGGAGGAGGGGGCGGAGCCAGCAGATCTCCAGAGCTCAGTAAACTTCCAGAATCCAGGACATCCTGATCGTCCTCATCTCTGAGGTCGGTGAAGTCGATGTCGCCGATGCGCAGGTCTCGCGGGCTCGCCATCAGCTGGTCCCATATGCAGTCCGACTCCTTTTTCGGAGGAGGTTGTGGAGGAGGTTCCTGCATTTCTACTGGTGGAGAAGTGAGACCCTTCACCAGTTCTCCGAAACGCTCTGCGAATGCCCGCACGTTGCTCTGGTTCTCGACTCTCTGGTCTCCTTCAGTCGTACAGACACTCTCTTCCTGAGCCGCCGCGTCCTGAGTCAACACGGACGAATCCTCAGCCTCCTTTTCCCTTCCGTCTCGCTCTTTGTCCTCGCCCAGCTCCTCTTCGTCCTCGTCTTCCTCCGAGGGTTTTTTGCTCTGCGAGTAGAGCATGTCCAGCATGAAGAGTTTGCTGTCGAGGATCTTGTTTCGCTGCTCATTCACGCTCTGAGTCCACTGACCTGCAGCAAACACACACACACACACACACATCATTCCTCACATCTCTGCCCCTCGTTTATTCAATATTTCTGTTCATTTGATCATGTTTTCAGCTATCAATAAGAGTGCAGTGCTCACATTTGATCATGTTTAAATACATTTAGCTGCATTTTTCTCAAAATCACTGTAGAAACTGTAAAAAAGACAATCGATTTTTTTTAAATATTATATTTAATTGTGTATATATATATATATATATATATATATATATAATAAATTATATATTATATATATATATAAAATTTATAATAACTAATTTACGTTTATTTTTAAAATGTACATATAACAATTTATATACATTTTAATATTTATGCATTATATTACATTTAATAATATTTATTATTTAATTTTTATTTTAATATTTAATATTTTAATGCTTTAAATAAATAAATTAAAAAATATTTTTTTTAGTTTAGCATTTTCAAATGTCTTTATTTAAATATTTAAATTTTAAAATGAGAAAAATTAGAAATTTAAATATTTAAATTTACTTTAATATTTAAGATATATTATATTTAACAATATTTATGATTTCAAATTTTCATATTTAATTTATTTTTTTCATATTTAATATATGGATTACATTTAATACAATTTAATATTTAAATTTTTCATATTTAATTTTACATTAGATTATATATAAATGTAATTCTAAATATTATATATATATATATACACTGTAAATATATTACATTTAATCATATTTAATATTTTATTATTTCAGATTTTTAATTTACTTTACATTTTAGATTAGCTTTGCGTTTTCATATTTAATTTTATATATATATATATACATAATTTACATAGTTTTTATTTCACATTTGCATAATGCTATACATAAAATCAGTATAAAAATATTCTCTAATATATATATGCAGTAATAAGTAAGTGTATAGCGGTCTCACCTGTGTCGGCGCCTGCACTGAGTCGATCTTCCCTTTCTAGTGTGCTACTGGCTGAAGAGATGCTGGAGGCAGAGCAGTTATCCTTCTCGTTCACTTCTTCGTTCTGTCGTTCTTTATCGCTCAAGATCCCGCTGTCCTCCGCTTCTCCATCCGGCGCTTCCCGTTCAGAGCCCTCCTCTTCCTCTGCACCCTGCTCCTCGGCTCCGCCCACTTCCTGTTCGGCACTTATCTCCTCCACGTCCTCCTCCGGTTCTGCTCTGGGTTCTGTATGCGTCTCCTCCGGTTCTAGACTCGCCTCCGCATCCGGTTCTAGATCAGTGGTGTCTGGTGAAGGATGTAGAGACCTTAAATCGGCTGTGTTCAAAATAACACACTACGTCTGCAGTACAGCATGTACACTAGCGGTCAAACGTTTGGAATAATTAACATTTCTTACTTTTTTATAAAAAAAAGTCTCTTCTGCTCACCAAGGCTGCATTTATTTGATCAAAAATACAGTAAAAACAGCAAATCCTCATATGAGAATGATTTGTGAAGGATCATGTGACACTGAAGACTGGAGTAATGATGATAAATTCAGCTTTGATCACAGGAATAAATTACACTTTACTATATATTCACATAGAGAACAGCTGCTTTACACTGGAGTAATATTTCACTGTTTTACTGGATTTATGATCTAATAAACGCAGCCTTGATGAGCAGAAGAGACGTCATTCATTAACATTAAAAAATCATAATTATTCCACACTGTTGATTGGTAAGTGTGTAGTGTGTGTAGTGTTTCTGTGTTCCAACATGTGACTTCAGCCCCTTTCTGCATTTATAAGGTCCTTCAGATGACGGGCTCTGTAAGGGCCTCTGTGGCCCCGGCCCGGATATGAACAGGAAACACACCTGTTTGTGTCAACGCTTGACCAAACACACACACACACACACACCTCCTCTGAGAAATAACACACCGTCTGTTTCAGAGTGAGTGAGTGTGTGTGTGTGTTTGAGGTTACAGTATCAGCACTCATGACTGAGTCCTTTTAAACCAGTTAAACAAAGACACACTGACTTCAGAACAGTTGTTTTCGTTCTCTCACGCGAGCTCACAGACAAGACCTGCCACCTCATTACACATGTCTGCTGCTGTACTTCATCATATATATATATATATATTCACGTATATACACACCGATCAGGCATAACATTATGACAGGTGAAGTGAATAACACTGATGATCTCTTCATCACGGCTCCTGTTAGTGGGTGGGATATATTAGGCAGCAAGTGAACATTTTGTCCTCAAAGTTGATGTGTTAGAAGCAGGAAAAATGGGCAAGCGTAAGGATTTGAGCGAGTTTGACAAGGGCCAAATTGTGATGGCTAGACGACTGGGTCAGAGCATCTCCAAAACTGCAGCTCTTGTGGGGTGTTCCCGGTCTGCAGTGGTCAGTATCTATCAAAAGTGCTCCAAGGAAGGAACAGTGGTGAACCGGCGACAGGGTCATGGGCGGCCAAGGCTCATTGATGCACGTGGGGAGCGAAGGCTGGCCCGTGTGGTCCGATCAAACAGACGAGCTACTGTAGCTCAAATTGCTCAAGAAGTTAATGCTGCTCCTGATAGAAAGGTGTCAGAATACACAGTGCATCGCAGTTTGTTGCGTATGGGGCGGCATAGCCGCAGACCAGTCAGGGTGCCCATGCTGACCCCTGTCCACCGCCGAAAGCGCCAACAGTGGCACGTGAGCATCAGAACTGGACCACAGGGGTCTAGTGGAGTCCATGCCTCGACGGGTCAGGGCTGAGCAGGGCCGCAAAAGGGGGACCAACACAATATTGGGAAATGTTATGCCTGATCGGTATATTTATATATAAATATATATGAGCCTTTCACAACTAAAAAGTTAGATAAAGTTATTAAAGTAAATATATAACAAAAAATATAATTCTGATATGAAAATGTGATATAAACTCAAAACAACACAGAATAATTCCAAAGTAACTGTTTCTGAGTTAACCGTCACGCGTGGCACATGTTTAGATCATTTAATGTTGAACATGTGCAAAATTCATATCACTGTGAAACAGATCAGCAGCTGCGACGACACAGAAAACATCCTAAAAACAGCCGTCTCTCTGACCGCACACACACACATTCTGCTGCTTCTAACGCTTGACCTGAATCCAAACTCTCTTCTAGTGATTAAATCAAGACAGACGGGTTACCATTTGTGTATTTACTGATATTTACTGCACATTTTATCTCTGAAATTATAAATTAATCTTGATGACCAACATATTTGAAACATGCAAGATTCAATATTTGTACTGTACATATATATATATATATAGATATGTCAGTGGATTTACCTGGTTCAGAGGGCGGGTAAGACGTGACAGGCGTGTCCTGCTCATCCTGTGATGTCACAGAGGAGGGCGTGGCGCTGCGGGATGATTGACAGGTGTCAGTCGGGCTCAGAGTGAGGCTCAGACCTCGAGACGCTGAACGCAGTCGCTCTCGCTCGAACTCCTCCGCCGCCAGACGCTCCGCCGTCTTAAACCTGAGAGACACACACATGCGTCAGAGGACACACCGAACCTGCTCTCGCTGTCGGTCTGAAGGTCCTCTCTCATGCGGTGTGTTTTCAGTCACACAGGAGGGGAATGAGAGGAGCGAGAGGAGGAGGAAAAATGTGTTTGGATTTGAGGAAAAGTGGGTTAAAAAAAGGTTGAGGAGGGAAATCAGTCTAAACCTGTTCAAGATGTGACATCAGTCACACACACACACACACACTCATTCACATACACACACACACACACTCACTCACTCACTCACTTACAGACACACACACACAGACACTCTCTCTCACACACACACACACACACACACTCACTCACTCACTCACTCATTCACTTACAGACACACACACACAGACACTCTCTCTCTCACACACACACACACACACACTCACTCTCTCACACACTCTCTCTCACACACACACACTCACACACACACTCACTCACTCACTCACTTACTTACACACACACACACACACACATACACACTCACTCTCTCACACAACTCTCCATAATTACTGATTAAATATGAATATTAATCTAGTCAGTGAATAAACTCACCTCTCCTCTCGAGCGTGTCTGGCCTCCTCCATGTTGGACACATAGTCCCGACTGCGCACACACACACACACACACACACAGTGAAGAACAGGTGATTGTCATGATATGGTTGTGTATGTCTGATGCGAGAGGATGCTGAACCTGTGTCGATTGCGCTCCTCTCTCTCGATCCTCTGCAGTCGCTCCTCTCGCTCCACGCGCCGTCTCTCTCTCTCCGCCGCCAGAGACTCCTGATGCTGCCGGTACGAGGAGGAGAGCAGGCCGCCGAGAGCAGGCCTGACACACACACACACACACACATAGGGTCACCACTCTGCATTGAGCATTTGTATATTTCATGCATTTACTAATAATTTAGGCTCCAGTGTGTTTGTGTGCCTGACCGTTCACTCTGTTGTTTGGTGGGTGTAGATGGAGAACTGACCGCAGAAACTGACCTGAGACACACACACACACACACACACAAACACAAACAAACACACACATACACAGGAAGTCATGTGAGCTCATAAACGCTGAACATCATTTTTGCAGTGATGTGACAATACGAGGCAGAAGAGGAAGAGGAGGAGTTTGGTGAATCTGTGAGGAGTGAATCGGTAAGAACTCGCTGCGATTGGTTCAGAGACACGCGTGAGCAGTGCAGAGGAAGTGATGTGGTTAGAGGCCGTTGCATCATGGGACACGTGGCGGAAGCCATCTACCTGCTGTTCTTCTCCGCTGGTTTCTCCTCCTCCACATCGTAGGAGAAGAGGAAGAACGGTGAGTGGGGCAGGTACGGCAGGCGGGCGGAGCCTCGCAGCGGAGGGCTGATCTCATTGGACGGCGGCACGCTGACGGACGACCTGCGGCTCGCGAGCAGACTGGCCAGGAGCGACGGCTGGGCGGAGTCAGGAGGGGGCGTGGCCTTCCTCTCCTCCTCTTCCTCAGGTGTGTGTTTGTCACTGTGCTCTGATTTACTGTCGGCGGCGCTGAAGACGGGCAGCATGGGTAAAATACAGTGACGAGTGTTTTACACTGGTAATATACGCTCCGGGAAACGTGTTAAAAACATCAACCACCACAAACCCATTAATAATGTTCTGTGTTAGTCAATCAGGTACATAATACTGATAATATATATAAAAGAACTATATAATAAGATATATGTGAACAAATGTATGTAAATAATACATAACACTGATAATATATAAGAAATTATAATATATATGTAAATAAAAGTATGTAAATTATTCATAATACTGATAATATATAAAGTAGTAAAAAATAATACATATTTATGTAAATAATACATAATGCTAATAATATTTAAAATTATAATATAATAAATAATAATATATATTTCTGTAAATAGTACATAATACTGATAACATTAAAAAATTTTAATTTAATAAACAGTAATATATATGTATGTAAATATTACATAATATTGATAATATATTAAATTATAAAATAGAATAATATATATGTAAATAAATAATATATAATAGTAATATAATAATAATATATTTATGTAAATAATACATAATATTGATAATATATTACATTAAAAAATATAATAATAATAATATATGTAAATAAATGTATGTATGTAAATTATTCATATAACTGATCATATAAAAAATAGTAATTTAATAAACAGTAATATATAACATAATACTGATAATATATAAAATGGTAATAAAATAAATAATATTATGTATTTATGCAAATAATACATAATACTGATCATATATTAAATTATAAAATATAATATAATTAATATAATAAAATATAATATAATAATGCTGATAATACAGAATAACAGATCTAATATATTGACATATAATCCAGTATAATCCAGCAGTAATTGTTCTGAAAACACAGGGATAGAGAAACTATAGTTGTAGTTTTGGTTATGAGGAGATATAAGACATAAATCAGTAAAACTACATATATCAGCGATAAATACAGGATTTGTAATTAGACACTGAGTCGTTTAGTGATCCTGAAGGAGGGTTTAGCGGCGGAGGATGAAGGATGCATTTCCCCTGACAGCGGCATTAGTGTGTGACACAGAGAGTGTGTGTGAGGGTTTCCAGGGCTGGAGGTCAGAGGTGAAAGTGTGAAGTCTGACTGTACAGAGACTCCAGAATGACACGCGTGGAAACGTCCAGCTCTGCATTAAAATACCTGATGATACTGAGACTAGAAGGGTTCATTTCCCCCTCATCATCATCATCATCATCATCATCTGAACCCGACTCTGTGACGGGAGTTTCCTCCTCATCCTCCTCATCCTCCTCTCTGCAGCCGGGCGGACAGAGAATCACGCAAAACACAGCAGAAGAAAGAAACGATGAGACACGAACGCATCTGTGCATGTGTGTGTTCATCATCACCACAGGCGCTTCAGCATCGGTGGGTTATGACAGCAGCTCAAAGTGCTGAGCATGAGCAATGCACGCGTGAAATGAGTCCGATAGCGTCTGCTAATGATCAATAAAAATACAATATTAATAAAAACCATGAAACTAGCAAATAAGACTGATCTGATCTGAGCTGCGTCACATGTGACAGTGAAGAACATGTGACGAGTGTGTGTTAGTGATAATAACCACAGCAGAGATCAGATACTGACGCCCCTAATAACACTGACAACACACACACCTGTATCATCAGCCAATCACAGATACACACATATACATTTTACTGGTGTGTCGGCTCAAAAAATCCCTCAGCAAACTTTAAAAAAAGAGCACAAATAAATGTAAATATACATACTGATAATATATAATATAATATAATATGACAATATAGTATAAATGTAAATAATAAATAACACTGGTAATAAAATACTGATAATGAATAAAATAATACATTTTATATATATATATGCAAATAATAATAATATACACATAATATTGATAATATAATATAATAATAAAGACAAAGTATAATATAACAATATAGTATAAAAATATTATATAAATAATATTAATATTAAATAATTAATATGAAAATGTAAATCATAAATAACACTGGTAATGAAATACTGATAATAAAAAACTATATATAAATATAATAATTTATATATATATATATATGCAAATAATATAATATAATTCTCCCATATTACACTGATATGTAAGGCACAAAAGCTGTCCTTCTATAAAAAGTATCTTTGTATAAATATTTATACGAAACCATTAAAAATGGCAAAAGGGCTAATTTAATATATGAAGCACAATACTCATATGCATATAAAACATCTACTGTAACTCTTCTGATCTATGAATAGATGTGTTTTAATGCAGGTTGACTGGGACACTTTGAGCCATGGAGATGATGAGTGTCCCAATCAACCTGAATCCCTGTTCCCTGTTTCCCAGAGGGCGTTACGAGCGCTGCTGTTGATGGACGCTGCACAGATGTTGTTAGGGGCGTCTGATCACCTGACAGCACAAACACTTACATCACCGGGAGATGTTCATGCGTCACACGAGCTCTGGAGCAAACACACATTGATAATGTCCCGTCACACTCCGAAATCATGTGTTCTAACCCCTAGTGCACTGCACCACTGTCTCCCTTCTTAGGGAACATCCTAACGGACATGAGCTTCAGGAGTCGCTGATCTGAAACACTTTCTATGAAATACATTTTGGTTTTACAAAAATACTGTACGTTTCATTTTTTCCATAATTCAGTGTTTTCAGTTTTCTGTTTTATTTGTTTCATTAAACTGTAATCAAAATCAAATCAAGAACTGTGTCTAAAAAAATGAATTCATCAAAATTTAACAATTCATTAATTTATTATAAATAATAATTCTGTTTTCCACTTAAATTTCTCTGGATGCCTTTTTTAATTGGTTAATTAAACTGCAATCAAAATCAAATCAAATATCACGCCTAAACAACTCAATTCAGAAACAATTTATTCATTTATGACATTTTAACAATAATAGGCTCCTATGAAATATGTTTTATTTTTTTCCAAAATTCTGTGTCGTCAGTTTAAATTTTTCTGGGTTTTGTGTTTTATAGCATAAAACGAATTTATTATCAAAAATGAATTGATCAATTTACTTTAGATTTATTAATTCAAAACTTATTTTTTTCATTGACAATGAATGTAAAATATTCAACTGTAGGATTTTGTATAATTATCATAATTGCATATAATTTGCATATTTGTGCAGCGGATTCGTTTCATAAGAAACTGTACGATCAACCGTATTAAGAACATACAATAGTTATAATTCAGCCCAAAATCAAAGACATAAATAAGAAATTATATTTTGGATAAGGAATTATTGCACTGTGACATTATTTCAAAGACAATTAAAAAGTTTCCCCCAAAATATTTATGACTGTAACACAAAAAAGATCAATCACTTATTATATAATTTTGTATTACATTATTACAATTATAATTATTAATAATAGTTATATAATTAATTAATAATAAATTAATTATAATTACTTTATAATTTTTTTATATTTATTAATTATTTATTTATTTTTAAATGCATGCATCATGGTAGTATTTTGCATGGCTTTAAAATGATTAATAATTCTTAATTATTGATGAATTTATCAATTTACTTTAGATTTATTCAATCAAAACTTGCAATTTTTTAAATTGACAATGAATGTAAAATATTAAACTGTAGGATTTTGTATATTTATTGTATATTAATTGTATATAATTTGCATATTTTGCATATTTTTCAGCCTTCAAATGTTGGTGATGATGTGTTC